>JAKWIY010002746.1:0-123605 GCA_027704805.1 Solanum corneliomulleri
GAACATAAACAACCTCTAGTTATTCCCTCTCAAGGTCCACTAGTGCATGTAAGGTGAGTCCCATCCCATACCTAACTTAGTCAAACCCTCTAACCCCCTAGTTAGTGTTCACTTTATTACTTAATTTTACTTCTGGAACACTTGTGTTAACAAACATAAACCACAAGAGCTAAATGTGGAATCCTATTTCTTGAAAACCCTACACCTAAAGAAGGTGGTATACTTATATACCGTGGTTTCACGGTATAATTAATACTTTTTCCTTAAGTTTAGTGTGTCCGAAAGCCTTGTTTGTGCTAATTTTGATATAAGTTTCTCTTTGTTTTGCAGGAAATCTGTCCAAAGCTGAATGCGGAGATTTTGAGCGAAAATTGCAGAAGAGACCACCTACGGAGCTTATGACGGTCCGTCGTACTTGTGACGGTCCGTAAGTGGCAGCGTAGAGAAGCTGCTGAAGGAAGATGGGGAAGTCTGACCAAGTATGGGATTACGGAGCTTGTGACGGTCCGTCATGGCATGACGGTCCGTCCTGCAGGTTCGTCGTGAAGATCGAGAAGTGATCCAGTACCACCCGGATTCCAAGAGTTGAAGTATTTTGAAACGAGACCCTCGACGGACCGTTGTGCCTATGACGGTCCGTCACACTTGCTGTCGAGGGGAAGAAAAAGCAGCAGAAGAATTGCACCAAGTATGGGACGACGGAGTCCACGACGGTCCGTCATGACCACGACGGTCCGTCGCGTGGTCCGTCGACCCAGCCGCGTTTTGCAGATTTCCAGTAATTAGAATCCTTGTTTAATTAGGTTTTTATTTTTTATAAATAGTTCGAAAAACTCGTTTTTGAGGTTAGACTCTGTGAGATTAAACATCATATTATTGACTTTGTGTTTTGAGTGTTTGATTGTTGGAGATTCTTACAAGTGATCTTTGGTGATTAATCAAGCAAATTTTCGGACTTTATCTTTTCATTGAAGTAAGTACATGAATTCTTGTTTAACATATTTGAATATTTGTGTTTATGGCTATGAGTAACTAAACTTCATAACTAGGGTTGTGGGAACCATAGGCAAATAATGAGATAAACCCTAGCTAAATTAACAATTCTAGAATAGTGTCTTGCATGTTAATAATTCTTTCGCTTAGAAGTCTTTTTACGGATGATCAACGTTAGAACTCGCCTTAATGCTACTTGCCGGACCAAGGAGGTAGATAATAGGAAAAGAATTATACATAGATTTAGTGTATACTATCTAATAGGCTAGTATTAATTGGTACAGAGGTAATAACTTAGTCAAATATCGAATACGATGCTTAATATGAGGTAAGATAAGGGTTGGAAAGCAACACACACGTAGCCGGACCAAGGTGTGGAGTGAGATTTTTCTAGATGCCGGACCAAGGATTTAGAAATACATAACTTATCACTTTGCATGCAGATACTAGGAAAGAATTTATAGTTAGATATCAAGTTATGAACCTGTGGGAACACGTAAACCCTAATTACTTTGATTAATTGATTAAACCCAAAATTAAAATTTGTTAAGTGTCTCTGTCAAGTTTTCGTATTATTTTACTCATTAGGATACAAACCCCCCTTTTATGCTTTTACTTTCTAAGGAAGTCATCAACCGAACAATAGTAATAACAAGTTGAAGTTAAGTCTAGACTATTTTCCTCGTGGGAACGATCCCAACCTCACTAGTTGGGTTATTTACTTGACGCGACCACGCTTTACTTCTCATTTGAGAAGTAAGTTTGAGCGTATCAAATTTTGGCGCCTTGCGGGGAATTTAGCTTTTAGATTAACTTGAAACTTCTTACTATAGTTTAGTTGATATTTTCTTGATTTTACTTTGTTTTATTGTTTTTGATTTCTTTTCAGAACTATCCTCCTTGTATGCCAATACACGGAGAGGAAGAGAACCGTTGTTTCCCTACGATCACGAGCTAGAGCGTACACTGCGAAACATGAATTGTAATTTGGGAATCAATGATGAGGACCCCAACTAGAACATCCCTGCTTCGGCTGATGTTCATGGTCAGATGTTACCCGATGCTCCGGGTGAACATCAACAGAGGGGACAGAATCCCGCTCCACGGCCCCAAGCATACTACAGAGGCTATGATAACATAGCAGATTCGGATGGGCCAGTGGTTTTGCCTCCTCTACCCACAGGCCACACTTTTGTGGTAACTAGTAGTCTGATGCAAATGCTCACTGCCAGAGGTTTGTTTTCAGGGCTACCTTCTGAGGATCCACATGCCCATATAGCTAAGGTAAGGGCAGTGTGTAAGAGTTGTGTGGGGAGGCCTGATTTAGATCTAGATGTAATAGGTCTCAGAGTGTTTCCTCTCTCACTGACGGGAGAGGCTGCTATGTGGTTTACTGAGCTCCCATACAACTCCATCTTCACTTGCAACCAACTACGGGATGTCTTCTTAGCACGCTACTATCCGGTCTCCAAGAAATTAAACCACAAAGACAGGGTGAATAACTTTGTGGCACTACCAGGAGAGTCAGTTAGTAGTTCTTGGTATAGATTCACCTCATTCTTGAGAAGTGTCCCAAATCACCGTATTAATGATGAGTCACTGAAGGAATACTTCTATCGGGGACAGGATGATAACAATAAAGCGGTGTTGGACACTATAGCAGGTGGATCTTATGGAGAATGCCCTTATGCTGAGATTGATGAGAAATTAGAGAAAATCTCCCGTAACAACAAAGATTGGAGTACTAGGAAGTCCGATACAGGCAGAAACACCTTCGCAGTGCAATCTTCTCACAACCCAGCCACAGATGATATTCGTGAAGAAATGGCTCAGATGAGAACTGAGCTTGGGTTGGTACTAAAACACGTCACTGGGGGTGCAGAAAAGATTAATGCAGTCAACTACTTGGCTAAACCACCACCTCCAAATGATGAGTGTTATTATGCGGAGGACACTTATGCAGTGAATGAGCAGATGGGGGGTTTCCGACCAAGCGCCCAAGGCGCAAATCAGGATAATTGGCGCCAAGGTCAAGGGAACCAAGGTCGGAACTATGGTAATTACAACCGTGAGGGTCATTATGTCCGAGACGGTAACCGCGACAACAACTTCAACAGGGGTAACTACGGTAACAGAAATGATAGGAATGGGCCCTATATCCCTCCCCAAAATCGTGAAGTTACTCCTAGGGATGGTGGAGATAGTATGGCGCGAGTTGAGGATATGTTGCACAAAATGATGAGGAGATTCGATGCTAGTGATGAGAACATCAAAGAGTTAAGGGGTGACTTAGCTAGTATTGGGCAAAAAGTTGATACACATGCAATTTTGATTAAGCAGATTGAATTGCAAATGGCCCAACTATCTGCGACAGTAAACACACGGCAACCGGGCACTCTTCTTAGCAACACTGTCCAAAATCCAAAGAATGATGCACACTGTATGGCAATCACTACTCGGGGTGGTAAGCAAACCACTGACCCACCTATGCCATTTGCTGAGGAAAATATGAGAAAGAATAATGATAAGGTGAAGCAGAGGAAAGTAATGGAAAGATGCAGAATACCTATGAAGGTAATCCCCATGCCTAGGCCACCACCACCTTTCCCCAGAGATTAGTGAAAAAGACCGAGGATGGTAAATACCGGCGCTTCATAACAATGTTGAAGCAGCTTCTATCAATGTCCCTTTGGTAGAAGCTTTAGAACAAATGCCCGGTTACGCCAATTTATGAAAGATCTGGTCACCAAGAAAAGATCGGTTACTTTTGAGGATGAGAGATTACACAGCATTGTAGTGCTATTGCTACAAGATCCCTAGTGCAAAAGAAAGAAGATCCAGGTGCATTCACTATACCTTGTACAGTTGGGTCGTTCCATTTTGCGAAAGCATTATGTGATCTGGGGGCAAGCATAAATCTCATGCCCCTCTCAATTTACAAGAAGTTGGGTTTGGGGGATCCAAAACCCACTGCGATGCGGCTACTGATGGCTGATCGAACAGTGAAACGACCTATAGGGATACTCCATAATGTGCTAGTAAAAGTGGAGTCATTCATCTTTCCGGCTGATTTTGTTATTCTTGATTGCGAGGTCGACTTTGAAGTGCCTATCATTCTTGGGAGGCCATTCCTTGCTACAGGTAGAGCCTTAGTTGATATGGAGAAGGGACAGATGACATTTCAGTTGAATAATGAAGAAGCGACCTTCAACATTTGTAGGACCATGAGGCAGAGTGGTGAGCTCCAATCGGTATCTGCCATATTCCACAATTAAAAGATGAAGAAGGGGAATGAACAAAAAACTGCAAAACAAGAGTTTGGAGACTTGGTGCTTGTAGACAGTTCTGGGTCACCTTGTCTTCCGGGCAAGTTCAAATCCAAATGGGCTGGCCCTTACTTGATTACCCAAGTATTACCTCATGGAGCAGTTGAGTTAAAAGCCAAGGAGGGAGTGCGGTTTAAGAGGGGTAGAGATAGAATAAAACTCTATTTTGGGCATAAAGCATCGGGGAACGAAGCGATAGAGACACACAATCTTGATGAAGTCTGAGTAATCAAGGGGTCCCAGTCGTGCCGCGACATTAAATCAGGCGCTTGTTGGGAGGCAACCCAATACTTATCGTATTTTTAATAATGGTAGCATTTTTTCTATAAATTGGTTTTAAATTTGCAGGCACATTACCAGGAAATTCTGCAGAAAACTACTCCGCAGTAGCCACTGACGGATACAACGATGGACCGTTGCAAATGCAACGGACCGTCGTATGCATCCGTCACACCAGGTACGTATTTCTGTCATTTTTGAAATTAGGGCACACACGACGGAACCTACGACGGGGCGTCGCAAGTGTGACGGACCGTCATCGGGGAACCGTCGCGCGATTAATGAAATCTACCCGACCCGATTATACTTCCCCCCCTCCATATTCCACCCCATTACTTCCTTATTCCCCTCATCTCCCCTCTCTTTTCAACTTCAAAACTTCCCCTCACTGATCATTGCTCCCAAAAACCACCTAAGCCTTATCATTATCATCTACTTGTCGGTGCTGCTACTGTCGGTGTCTACCTTGCCAGAATCATTCTCCGTTTGTTTTCTTCTCCATTTCCAAGGTATGTGTCTCCACATTTATACTTATTTATCTTGCATTTTGATTTTGTAGTTAGTATTAGCTTAGTTCTTAGTCGTATACTGTTTCCTTTATATGCTTATGTCTAAACCTAGGTTCAAAATGTTCGTATGTGCCATGTTGATAACCCTAGGCATAGGTGATTTTGCTTTGGTAGTTTCTTAGGTCATTGGGATAGACACATATAGGTCCAAAACACTACACAACCATGTGGGTTCATCGGGGATGCGTAGGGTACCCCCAGTTCTACCACTGCTACTCAGAACGAGACCCCAATGACGGCCCGTCGCACACACGACGGACCGTCGTAGGGTCCGTTGCTCAAGCCCTAGCACCCCTGCCCAACGACGCCTGTGATGGACCGTTGTCTTCACGATGGTCCGTCCTGCACGACCGTCATGGTTCTCAGAGACCCTATTTCTAAGGGTCTCTCAAATTTTTCTAAGTGTCCTACGACGGACTCTTACGACGGACCGTCATACCCACGACGGTCCGTCCTGCAGGACCGTCATGATGGTCAGAGACCCCTCTGATAAGGGTCTCCAAAATTTTTCTAAGTGTCCTACGACGGACTCTTACGACGGACCGTCACACCCACGACGGTCCGTCCTGCAAGACCGTCATGATGGTCAGAGACCCCTCTGATAAGGGTCTCCCAACATTTTCTAAGTGTCCTACGACGGATTCTTACGACGGACCGTCATCCAACCGGTCCGTCCTGCTTGACCGTCATGATGTCAGAGACCTCTTTCAGGGTTCTTTCTATATATACATTGACTAGTCAAAACACGACGGACCTCATGACGGTCCGTCGTATCCCGACGAGCCGTCATCCATCCAGCCCGTCGTGTGCCAGTTTCACAATCACTAACACACTATTTTAAATGTTTTATGTTGTATGGGCTTGCTTGTCTTGTTTGACATTACTCGTACTAACAGTGATCCTTTTCAGGTACTATATACTATGGCACCCAAGCAAGACCGAGCCTACGCACGCGGGCGATCCAAGTCTGTTTCCCCGTCTGCACGCTTGATCATCGGGTCTGATGATGAGCGGGACCCTGAATATGTGCCCCCAGGCACTTCCGCACCTTCCTGTGCTGCACGTGCCCCCAGAGCCACACCCATGACGGTGGCGTCCGGCGTAATCATTGCCTCCCAGTCTGATGAGGAGCGCACACTGACCGGCACACCCTCTGGGTCAGCCACAAACGAGGAAGGAGCGTCTGTCTCCTTAGGAGTATCCTGGTCCGAGGAAGCTTCTGGATCTGCTGAGGTTCCCGCACCCGCCACTGCTGTAGCGTCGGCCTCGTCTGATGAGGCTGACAGTTCAGACTCCACATCCGGCGCACCAGCCCAGGTCCCCACCCCAGCCTCTGACCAGCCAAACCGGTGGTGCGTCGACGGCCAGTTTCAAGTTTACTCCGACGCAAAATTCCTTACTGATAAAGGGGTAATGACTCGGACACTCACCTTGGAGCGGCGGGTACTTATATGGAGTCTCTCATCGATGCCGGAGATCCACAACATATTCACCAGGCATCGCTTAGAGTGGACAGCCCGTCCGTTGGGACGATACAGCGAGAAGTGGTCCGAGAGTTCTACGCATCCTACGTAGCGACTCTCCGATCACAGATCGATAAGCGGCTGCTCCCGCTAAACAGGCCCCACTGGAGCAGGTTCGAGTCCGGGGCGTGCAGGTCGACATTTCCCTGCCAGCTATCCGCCGGTTCCTATACGGCGAGAGTGCAGATGCTACGCGGACTCCCCACACTGCCGAGTTTTACTACCGCTGGCAGATAGTGAAGGATGTCCAGTTCTTGCGCGAGCAGGCACTGAGAGAGACCACCAAGAGGTGATGGCCCTGCATTATCAGTCGACGGAGAGGGTGCAGATTGGGTCACTGAGCCGAAGGGGGCCATAAGAAGCCAACCTCACGTTCGTCGCGAAATCTTGTGGCTGCCGTCGTTCCTCACTGCCTTTCCCCCACAGCTGCTGATAACATCGTCACTTGGGATCGAGCAGTGTTGATAGCGGCGATGATAGCTGGATTCGAGGTTGACTTCGCATGGCTTCTCCAGGAAGTCATGCACGAGAGGGCATTCAAGGTCACCACTACCTACCCCTTCCCGTGTATGATTTTTGCCCTTTGCAGGACCGCAGGTGTGCCCATATGGCACATAGATCAGTTGAAGACCCCGCAGGGCACCGTTGACGTCGGCCTCATCAGAGACGAGGCCAATGAGTTGGCCCCACGTTGAGGGCCCCGTCCAGAGCTGCCACCACTTACTAATGATCTTGCGGATACGGTGGCCCAGGCCCGCACCGCTACACACGCGTCTACTGACACTACCCCGGTCGAGTCTATCCCGGGTAGTAGCCCAGCCCCGAGCTCCTCTCGCACAGCCTCTCTACCGTTACCGGCCCCTCTTGCTAGGGTCCAAAAACTGGAGGCACAAATGGCCACCCTTCTGCATCATATCCAGCCGTGGATGCAGAAGTCTATTACTGAGTCTGAAGCGCGTATGGAGAGGAAGATGCAGCGGAAGATTGCTGAGGTTCACCAGCGCCTCAATGCATTTGAGTTGAGAGTGTTAGCCCGCCCAGCCCCTCCGGTAGATGTGGCGACTCTTCAGGCTGCAGTCGACAGTCTTCGTGCAGACATTGACACGATCCTAGAGGCGAGAGTGCTGGAGCCTGTCGAGCCTGTTGAGGACACTGTATTGGCGGCCCTGTTTGCTACATCAGATATTCCCCCACCTTCCCTTCGAGAGAGTGCCAAGAGGCGTAGGGGTCGATCAAAGGATGAGGCGCGAGCAAGGAAGAAGGAGCGCCGAGAGATGGAGGCCGCGAGGAGAGCCTCACTTGCTGAGGCGGAGGCACACCAGATCAGAGCATCGTAGATAGCGGCTGGGGCGTCTAGCTCCCGCAATGTAGAGACAGCAGGAGGCACTACTGATGGTGCGGTTGTTGCTGAGGACATCACTGAGGGTGTCCAGATTGCTGAGGACACCACTGAGGGTGTCCAGCTTACAGAGGATGTGGGTTCTGGGAAACCAGACCCACCAGCTTGTTGATCGACGGCGCTATGCGCCACAGGTTTGCTTCACCTACCCCTCTAATCTTTAGATTTTTTTATGCATTGGGGACAATTGCATGCTTTTTTGTTGGGGGTTGGGTAAATGGAAAGTGAGTGCTAGGGTGAAGTGTGAGTAGCCCAACTCACTATCCTCTTTTGGGGTTTTCTTGCCTGTGTTCTTTTTCCCCAAAAGACTGATTACTTTTTCTGTTGAACCGGCACGTTATATCTTTTGTACATAGTTTAACTCTGAAGCATGATGGCTAAAATGATATCCCGATAAAACTGGAAAATGTTGCATGACTAGGCGTAGTAACTGATAATTGTGTGGCTCTAAACATGAAATAGAGTTATACCATTGTACTACCCTAAATCTTCAAGTCAAACTAGGTGTCTGATAATCTGGTATAGTGATGAGATGTCAAGTGAGTGTGAGGAAAGTTGAATAGTCCACTACTGATACTGAGCTAGAACTTGCCTGGTTAGTCCTGCTAAAAGTAAGCTGTAACAGACAATTAGGAAAGGATCATAGGCCCTTATTCAATATAGCCCATTTCTAGCCTAAATAAAAGAAACCAAATGAAAGTTATCCTTCTTTGATCCAAATAATTTGAGCTTAAAAAAAGTCCTTTCTTTTTCACCCCAACTGATCTTTTCTGGGAACAATATGTTGGCCCTGGTCCCTCCTTGGACATGTGCACCTCAGCTTATGCAAAAAGCATAAGTTGAGGGTGGCTAATGTATAAACAACCTTCGTTATGGCCCTGACCCGACTTTGGGTATTGTGTACCTTGACTCATGGCAAAGCCATGAGTTGAGGGTGGCTGTTTTGAGGAATGCTCTGGAAAGTGGGGTTGAAAGAACAAAGAGAGTGAAAGAACAAAAGTAAAGTGACTCAAGAACTCGTTGAAATAAAAAAAAGAAAAAAAAAGAAAAAAAAAGAAATATTCAAGAATTACAAACAAGAAAAGAAAAGAGTCACTTACACAAATGAAGAAAGAAGGGAAATAGCAAGGAGAAAGAATAGGAGAAACTGGGCGAGATAAAGTGATAGAAAGTGGAAGGTTTAGCCGATATGTCAAGGAGGGCAAAAATTCACTAAAGTATACCTAAATATACCCTACCTGACTCTGAGCCTATGTTACAAGCTAAAAAAGTCCTATCGTGATCCTAAGGGTTGTATAGCGAACTTAAGGCAGTGAAAATAAGGGCAAGCTTATGGCAATAGGTATGAATGAGTGTGACTTTGTTCTGAGAGCGAGTGTTGAAATGTAATCCTTATACTCAAACTGAAAGCATTGTGTGAAAAATGAGGATTTTGTTCTAAAGTGAGGACACTAGTTGCAATATCGAAATTGTTAGCACCTCGATGAAAAATTGAAGAGGATAGGTGTTAGTGCATGGTGAGTCTGTGTCATGTTCGAATCCCACAAAATTCAAGCCTAATAGTGATAGCATGCATAGATTTGATGAGATTAATCGGGATTGATAGCCAAATGATTGCAAAGGATAAAACATGAATACTATTGTACAAAGATTGTGTATGAGTGATAGTGCGTCGCTTGAGGACAAACAACAAATTAAGTTGAGGGTGTTGATATACCGTGGTTTCACGGTATAATTAATACTTTTTCCTTAAGTTTAGTGTGTCCGAAAGCCTTGTTTGTGCTAATTTTGATATAAGTTCTCTTTGTTTTGCAGAAATCTGTCCAAAGCTGAATGCGGAGATTTTGAGCGAAAATTGCAGAAGAGACCACCTACGGAGCTTATGACGGTCCGTCGTGCTTGTGACGGTCCGTAGGTGGCAGCGTAGAGAAGCTGCTGAAGGAAGATGGGGAAGTCTGACCAAGTGTGGGATTACGAAGCTTGTGACGGTCCGTCATGGCTATGACGGTCCGTCCTGCAGGTTCGTCGTGAAGATCAGAGAAGTGATCCCAGTACCCAGATTCCAAGAGTTGAAGTATTTTGAAACGAGACCCTCGACGGACCGTTGTGCCTATGACGGTCCGTCACACTTGCCGTCGAGGGGAATGAAGAAAGCAGCAGAAGAATTGCACCAAGTATGGGACGACGGAGTCCACGACGGTCCGTCGCGTGGTCCGTCGACCCAGCCGCGTTTTGGCAGATTTCCAGTAATTAGAATCCTTGTTTAATTAGGTTTTTATTTTTTTTAATAGTTCGAAAAACCTCGTTTTTGAGGTTAGACTCTGTGAGATTAAACATCATATTATTATATTTTGTGTTTTTAGTGTTTGATTTTTGGAGATTCTTACAAGTGATCTTTGGTGATTAATCAAGCAAATTTTCGGACTTTATTCTTTCTCATTGAAGTAAGTACATGAATTCTTGTTTAACATATTTGAATATTGTGTTTATGGCTATGAGTAACTAAACTCCATAACTAGGGTTGTGGGAACCATAGGCAAATAATGAGATAAACCCTAGCTAAATTAACAATTCTAGAATAGTGTCTTGCATGTATTAATAATTCTTTCGCTTAGAAGTCTTTTTAACGGATGATCAACGTTAGAACTCGCCTTAAGCTACTTGCCGGACCAAGGAGGTAGATAATAGGAAAAGAATTATTAACATAGATTTAGTGTATACTATCTAATAGGCTAGTATTAATTGGTACGAGGTAATAACTTAGTCAAATATCGAATACGATGCTTAATATGAGGTAAAGATAAGGGTTAGGAAAGAAACACACGTAGCCAGACCAAGGTGCGGAGTGAGATTTTCTAGATGCCGGACCAAGGATTTAGAAATACATAACTTATCACTTTGCATGCAAGATACTAGGAAAGAATTGTTATAGTTAGAATTATCAAGTTATGAACCTGTGGGGAACACGTAAACCCTAGTTACTTGATTAATTGATAAAACCCAAAATTAAAAGCTGTTAAGTGTCTCTGTCAAGTTCGTTAGTTATTTTTACTCATTAGGAAATACAAACCCCCTTTTTATGCTTTTACTTCTAAGGAAGTCATCAACCGAACAATAGTAATAACAAGTTGAAGTTAAGTCTAGACTATTTTCCTCGTGGGAACGATCCAACCTCACTAGTTGGGTTATTTACTTGACGCGACGCGCTTTACTTCTCATTGAGAAGTAAGTTTGAGCGTATAATATACTTTCCAAGTAGTACCAAGCATAAACGTAGCATCTACATGGATCCACTAGCTAGTATTCCTATGGAGGCAACATAGTTCAAGAACTAGGAGACATGTTTGAGACCTTCTTAATGCCATGGGCATTATAAACTCTATCTCATGAGTACAATAGTGAACCTACCTTCCTTACTTTGGAAGGGACCCTCCTCACTATTAATTCACTCAGTGCTTAGGCATAATCCCTTTTGAAATATCTTAATGTTTTTCTTTAACAATCATAATTTAGTTTAAGTCATACGAGACTAACCCCCTGTCTATTCATAGTCATTATCTCAATAGGAATTGCATGATAATTTCCTTTCAATACAACCCTCACATGTGAGATTAACACATTAACATAATCATATCATAGTAAGGCACATAGGCTATTATAAGCAACCTTATATCATTAAATTTTAGTCATAATCTCATAATTGAATAATCAAGACATTACAATTGGATCATCATAACAACACCTACTTAATCTAATCATAAGACACACTTCAATTGAAATTCATCACCATGTACGAGCAAGCACAATTGACGTAAAGGTTTGAGATTACAAAGTCTTACCCAATATCCTTCAAAAGCCATCATCCATGGTTTTTATATCAACCAACAAATTTCATCCAACAATATGTGTAATGTCATCATACAATAGTATATAACACAATCTCTACGTCAATTATATAAAATCTAATCAATCCAACATGAATTCATACTCTAGGTTTAAGGAACTTGGGTAAATTCATCATCCTTACCACATACAAGGTTCATCATCATGAACTAGCACATTTTAACCAATAATATATCATAACATAACAATAATAAATAATAGAAATCAAGAACAACTCAATTGCAAAGATCAATTACGGATTAGAAAGAACCCTATGTTCAAATTATCATTTTAAAACCAATTTTGAAAGAACCCTTTGGGGAAAGGAATTCCTAGGGAGAAAGGTTCCCATACCTTTTTATTCCTTGAAGATTGATAGAGAATAGTGATATTATTGAATCCCTAATTCCCTTGACCTTGGTCTTCAATGGAGTTCTTGTTTGGGGGGGGGGGGGAAATAGAGTGAAGGAAAAGTGATTGAAGTTTGTGAATTATGGGTGTTAGGTTAGTTTAATTAGGCTTTGGTCTTCATATAGGCCCTTAATTAACATAATTAGATTTCCTTTAACCCGTAATAAACTAACAAACAAACTAGTTAAATCAACACATTGAAGAACAAATAGAAAATCATAAACATGACCTACGAGATCCCGACCTACGATCCGTAGGACAGTCGACACTTGCTCATGCCCACTGTACTGTAAACCATCATTTGATTTAGAGACCTGTATCTATTGCAATTTTTTAAAAATGGGTAAGTGTGGGAATACGAAGCCATCGATGCCCCGTTATCCAGATGATGGTCCATTGATTAGCAATCGTAGTTTTCTATTATCTACACTGCCCTATTTTGCAGACTCGGGACAAATGAAAGGGTCCTCTCCAAGGACCCTTAGGGTAGTCCTTGGGGAGTCGTAACTGGATGTTTCTAGCCTAAACTTACTGTAACACTAGTTTGACACATTTGCACAGATTTCTATCAAATTCCGACTATTAAAACCCCGTGAAATAGGCTAAGATATAGTAGCATCTCTTTCACAAATCTCCGGACGTCATGGACGTTTCTTGACATCTTGACTCTAAAACATTCTAAACGGATTATAAACATTGTTTATGTCTTAAAACAATGTAACCAACCTAGACCAACATATGAGGCTCTAGATTAGGTCTTGGACTATCTGTGTGTTACACCTAGGGCAAACCTCGGTATGTCGGACATGCACATTTTCACCCTATATAAATTATTTTACCTATTTAAAATCTTTGTAAATGTTTAAGACTTCATATGACACTCCCAAACCTTCACAAAAACTAAGGATATTTTACTAGTTCATGTGCACTAGCTTTTGGACATCATGGACGTTTCTTGATATTTTTACTCTAAAACTTTATAAATAGTTCTAATACATTAAGTTAGGCTTAGAAACAGTTTTGTAAGATTTATTTAATCATGTGAGGCTCTAGATTAGGTCATGGGCTTTTGGATTAATATATTATCCCCCCTTGGGAACATTCCGCCATGAATGACACTAAAATCATTTGTAGGAGAACTTATGAGGTCCTTATATGAGTTATTCTAGTGTTTATAGGTAGTGTATTAAGTATCGTGATGTTTGGAGGTCAAACATCCAATAACGTCCATAAAGTTTGAATGTTTTGCCTTGAAACGACCATATCTCTTAGAATATAAACAACTACGTGAGCCATTACCTATGAAAGTAAAAGTATTTGAATGCTCTTCCCAACGCCACCAATTTCGCATCAATCTAGTTTTTGAGTAACGAGTTATTACCATTTTTGTGAATAGCATAGTTCAATTCTGTTTTGGCCGCGAGTATATAGTAATTAAGTGAGTTTTCCTCTCCTTTTCCACTAGGAAAACCTGAATAAAATGGATTTCACAAGTCCTATAAAGCCCTAAATAGTTCTAATTCCATCATTAAATTCATCATTCTCTTCTCTCTCAAACTAGGACAAAACTCTAAAAAAATAATTAAAGAATAATACTTCATTCATGAAAATTCAAGATTTGTCAAGATTGTTTAAGTAAATTAAAATTGAAGCTAGGGTTGATGTTCTTCACCAAATGTTATTAGATTCGTCATCTAATAAAGGTACGGTGATCCTTCATCTCTAAGTAACCTTTCACTTAGAGAGTTATTCTCAAAGTTTTCAAAGAAGTTCCATGATCAAATCCCTTCTTCTTCAATCTAGCCATGGGTTGTTTCTTAAATTGATTTCAAAAGCATAATATGAATGTATTGATGATTATCTACTGATGAACCCGTACTCTTTCACAAACTCAATTTTAGCCTATGTATGACTTTATTATCTTGATCTTATGCATATCGATTTGTGATTCAATTATTGTAATATGCTATATCTACTGTCTAGTATGTATATTGGTGGCGAATAGTTGATGAATTATCCATGTGGACGAATGTATGAAGATTTGAATAAGGCTAGCTTACATCTCTATATGTAACATTGACCTTTAAATGTTAAGAGTGTAATTTGATTATGTTAAGACGCTTGTAGCTACTGCCTTAGGGTAATATCATGGTTGAATTGTGGGTATAAATCTTGTATGATAAAAGTAAAGCAGGTTTGATATGAATTGATATAGGTTCTTCTAGTTTATCATGTAGTAACTTGTAATCTTGATGTTGGGATGGTTGTTATATGAGTCGATCATGGTGAATTGTCCTTAGCTACTTCCTGTACTTATAATATGATCATAATTAGGTATAACTGATATACTATGAATAGATAACCATTGTATTGGTAAAGATTGATTTGGTTTCTTATAGCCTATAGACTTGGTAGAGTAATGTATATGTTTAGATATATATTCTAGGGTGGATGAAACCTGTTTTAGCTATGATATTCTATCTCTTTAGCTACTGATCTAATAACAAATTATTTATAAAATATTATTGATGAACAATAATAGATAAATTGGTTGATGATCTATAACTCTCTACTTCCTAGCATATATAGGTGATGTATTGTATTAGATTGTAGTATGATCTTGCAGCGAATTGTACATGATTTCCTTATGATTGTTGTAATTTAGCTACTGACCTATACTTGAATTGTTGTTAAATATTATTAATGGTCAATGATGACCAAAGGCTAAATGATTGGTAAGAATTGCTCTACTCTTCTACTACTCTATGTATTGATGATGAAGCCTAGTATGACATTGTATTATATGGTCCATTTATGGTGGCAGTGTTTACTTTATTGTCATTATATATGTGTTGACCATGGCCTTGATGTCAAATTTATTACTATATGAATGTGTGGTTATGATGATCACCGTATGTGTAACTTGTGCCTAGTCTTCTACTCGAGTTGTGATTCTAGGTTATGTCACTATTGCTATGAGCATGAGAATTATTATCTTAGGTTTATGTGTAGGTGCTGCCATAAATTAAATATTAATGAATAATGCTCCCCACCTATGTACCCCTATGTGAATTCATGAACAACAAAGTTAGGAGTCTTAAGTTTTATATGAAGTGGGCTTGCCTCCTATGCTATTATGTGTTTTGCGGTCTACGCTTCGTTGTGGAATTGCTGTCCTAAGAGGGTGGATGCCTCAATGTGTTGTTGATAGCCATGTTGTGATCATATTGACCAATGTAAACACACCCTCACTCTACATGCGTGCTTAAAAGTAGCATATGATCATATTGTTTGATGAAAAGTTGTTCTCATACTCACTAGTGTCTACCACTATGCATGTTAAGCTTATGCCTATGGAAGTATGATATGTGATTTCTTAATTAGGATGACTTGATAAGTGTACTAGTATGGGCAAGGGTATGGGACCTTGTCCATGCATTGCACATGTGTACCTTGATAGGATAGGTCCTACGTTTGGTCTCTTATGTATATGGATATGAATGCATGAGTATATTATGAACATGTATTGTATGCTATAATGTAAACTATGTGGTATGATGAAGTATGATTATACTTAGTGTCTAAATGTGTTTATCTGAAAGAGTGGTTCATATAGTTACACTTATACATTTATGCATCAATGAAGTAAAGTATGAACATGTGTGGTGTAAAGGATTTATGTAAATAATTTGCTTAGATGAATATTCACATACATGTATGATGATCAAGTCAATAGAGGGGCTCTTGAAAGGTATTCTCAAGAATATCCTAAACTAGATAAATGCTTACACATGCTATGTCCATATGAAAGGTGTTCTCTGATGATATAGATTTATGAAAGGACTTCTCATCTATAACCTATGATCTAAGCGTATGGGGAGTGAATCTCCTAAAGCCTATGTTTTATAAAGTAATATAATAAAGACTTTTAATATATGGAATTGAGATAAGCACCGAGTGAACTTGAAGTGAGGGGTGCCCCTTCCCATTAGAGGAAGGTAGGTCACCATAATACTCATGAGGTGGATAACTTCATGACCCAAAAAGGGTATTATAGTGATGTTATGATGATGCCTCCAAGTTCCATAACTATGTTTCCTCATAGGATCTAAAAAGTGATATCACCTAATACGCTAGCATGATACTCATGTCTTATCTGAGAAAGTAAGACACCCTCTATTGGTGTGAGTGGATGACACCTAATTCCATGTTTGGCCTACATGGTCTTATTGTCGGTTAAGGCTATTGTTTCCTTAAAGTAAAATGGACAATGGAAATAAAGTAAGGACCCTAACTAGGATAACTTAAGGGTAGTTGGTTAGTGTAGATGAGGGTATGAGACTTCACGTATGCATGGCACAAGTGACACTTGAGGGAAGTCCTAGAAAGGTGTTATAATGCATGTGTCTATGTTTATGGTTCTCTTGCATGACATTGTATTAGTGTTTACATGCTGAGATGATATGCATGACATGAATTTCTAATATGAATATGTGAAAAAGACCTATATTGAAGTGTTTGTTGGTTGCCTATGGATATGTTATGTCTTGTGGTCTCATGATAGGTCTACTAAGTATGTGTGAAGTTATGGGGCTTCACATGCAAATTGCACTTGTAGATTTTGATTGGTCTTATGAGTAAGGTTTTATGAGGTCCTATATAAAGCAAAATAAGTATATATGCATAATGACAAGAGTTTACTGTAATGTTTTTATGTCTTGGCCTAAGTGTGTCTTTCAGGTATTATACTTCTATGAGGGTATGTGTTGGCTTATATAAGTTGTATGAATGATTCCTTGTGGCCTTAAGGTGATGCATTGCACCAAGTGTTACTAGAGGATTACTTGGGAGATTAAGAAGTTAAAAGAAAGAAGTTCACTGTTAAAGAAAAATGCTTACCGTAAAAAGAAAAAACCTCACTGTAAAGTGACCTCAAATGTTCTTTAAATTCTATATGTGATTTTACATAATGTTTGGTGTTTGAATATGTCTATATGAAGTATGTAAATGATATAAATGTCATATCTCGAAACCGCATAATAGAAGTTAGGGCCAATCTTGTATTGCAACCGGCGTACTTGACCTCTCGGAGGTCTTGTACAAGCCCTTACATATCATTCTCTAGGAACTCCTAAATGACCCTCCAGACTACTTATAATAAGACACACATACTTACAAGACACCATACACATGAACATGTGATTCTTCTTCCAAAGGTGATTCTAAGTCTCACTTGAGTGAGCCGTGAAGCGACCGACCATACAATCCCTTGCACACACACTTTAGAGATCCTATAAACTACCTATTATAGAATCATTCTCACTTAACACAACAACATATGGATAATATGACATTCTCTTTCCAAAGGCTATCAAAAGACTTACTCAAGTAAATCAAGAAGATGATGTTCATGATTGAACTCTTCAAGATTACCTACCTTAACATTCTCTAAGTTTAGATCATGCCTACATATCCAACAATTTTACCTAACTAGAGTCATTCTTAAGACTTATCTAGATAAGATAAAAAGTGACCATTCCTATGACTCCTTCACACCTTATCTAGACAACCCTTAACTACTCTAGATAAGTAATTATTAATTTAACATACTTTTTTCCTTAAGTGATTATATTCATTAGTTAATTTAGGAGCCATTCATCACATAGAGGACATTCAAGTAATGGTCTTGGACAAGATCTAGGGAATCTATCTAACACCTTAAAAGTCTATCACGCAATGTCTAGATAGCGTCCCATACCACCACCTAAACTTCATGTAACTTCTCTAATGCTAGTAGGTATTCTATGTGATGAGAATAGGCAATAACTGATATAGTCCATGATAGCAAGACATGGAATCCGGAGATCTAACCTACTCCGGCTAGGGTGTTCTACTTGCCAATGGTAGAAATTAGACACATCCCATGTAGGCACATGGTTAAGGAATATAAAGAGATTTCTTTATAATATAGTCTCGTTCTTTAACTAGAACTACTTCCCTTACCATACTCACTCGGTGCTATCCTTTGTCTCATACAGTAATTCACATTAAGATTCATATAAAGGGGTTCCATATCAAGTTCATAACCCAATAACATTTACCCTGCCAAATAGGTCCTCTAGGGTTACCTTACAATGGAGAAAAGAAGCTCATGATGACTTTCCTAAGGTTTTATGATGCCGTTCCCGCCAATCAACCTTAACTCTATCATTCCTTTACTTAAAGGATACCATTACGACTTTCAACTTAAAAAATCATAACCTTACCACTAGGTTAAAGGTTTCATTTAAAATACTCTCTTAACATCATTTGTGGTCTCATTTGATATGATAAAGAAACGCCACCGACATCAACCCACATTTTCTATACTTAGAAAATAGTTGTTGTTCCTTAAGAACTTGCAACACCACTCTCAAATGGTCCATGTGGTCACCATCATTTTTGGAATATACCAAGTTGTTGTCAATGAAAACAATGACAAATGAATCTAGGTAACTTTGAAACACCCTATTCTTTAGGTCCATAGTATCCGTCGGGGGATTACTTATACAAAAGAACATTACTAGGAACTCATAGTGACGATATCTAGTTCGAAATACTGTTTTTGGTCTATCCTTACCTCTCACCCTAATTTAGTGATACCCCGATCATAAGTCAATCTTAAAAAGGTAGCTTGCCCCTTGGAGCTGATCAAACAAGTTGCCAATCCGAGGGAGGGGATACTTGTTCTTTATAGTGACTTCAATGAGTTGGAGAGAATGAAAGTATATTATGAGGGACCCATCCTTCTTCTTCACAAACAATACTGGAGCACCCCATGGAGATATAGTAGGCTAATGAAGCCTTAATGTAGTAAGTCCTTCAATTGACCCTTCAACTCTTTCAATTTCGTTGGAGCCCTCTGATAACTAGGAATTGAAATTGGGTTAATATCCTGTATAAAATCAATACAAAAATCAATTTCCAGTTTAGAAGGTATTCAAGGAAGATCATTAGGAAAGACCTCCATAAATTCCCTTTCTACGGGGACCATCTCAATGGGAGGATTTTCAGAGTCTAAATCTTTGACTCATAACATATGACATAAACACGCTTTAGATATCATCTTGGAAGAAATGGAATGCCTCTAGGAATAGAATTAATGCCCTTCCACTCAAAAAGGCGTTCATTAGGAAAATTGAACTTGACGATTCTTGTTCTACAATCAATGGAAGCAAAAAAATCATGAAACCAATCCATTCCCAATATAACATCAAAATCGACTATATCAAATTCTACTAATTCATTATTATTAACTCTATTGGGCAAAATTATAGGAAAATTTCTTTATACCCTGTTGGAAACCAGCGACTCACCTACCGAGGTGGACACCATAAAAGGTTCAGTTAGAATATCAAAAAAATATCAAACTTTCTAGATACTAAAAAAGTAAAAAAGAGAGGGTAGCACCCGAATCAAGTAAATAATAATTAGCAATAGAGTAGACTTGTAACATACCCGTCACCACATCTAGAGAACTCTTTTGTCCACCCCTAGATCGAAGTTCATAAAAGTGATTCATCTTTGGAGCATCCACATTAGAACCACTAGCTTGAGCTTTTCCGCTTCCTTTGTCTTTCTCTTTACATTACGGCAATCCCTAGCCTTGTTCCCGCTCTTGCCACACCTAAAGAAATTCTCCATCCCAACAAGGCAATCACCAAAATGCCTCTTACCACACTTTCCACAGTTGGCTTCTTGCTTGAAGAGCTCATACCTGTTCCCTTATTAGACTTAGCGTTAGATATCTTCTCATCACGAATGTTGGGAAATTTGGAAGGAACTTGATTATAAAACCTCTTCTTGAACCTAGGCTTGTGTTGGATATCAAGCCTACCCTAAATGGAACCACCTTCATAAGACCTTGTCTTCTTAGCCTCCCTACTCTTTCTCCTTTGCATAATCTCTTCCACTTGTTAATCATGAACAGTGAGTTATGAAATATTTATATTACCATGAAGCATAGCCGAACGACATTCTTCAACCAAGTCTTCGGATGCCCACATAAGAAAACAAATCATCTCATCGCTTGGGTTTGACATCAAGGATGGAGCATACTTGGACAATTTAGTGAATTTCAAGGAATAGTCAAGTACAGTAATACCTCCTTGACGAAGTTTGATGAATTCTTCCACCTTAGCTTCCCTCAACTCTCTAGGAAAGAACCAATCAAGTAACGTCTTCTTGAAGATCTCCCAAGTCACTGGACCACCTCTAAGTGCCCTATTATACCTCCATTGGACATACCAAGTTTGGGCCACATCCTTGAGTTGATAGGCTGCCAACTCGGACTTCTCAATTGAGGTCACACTAATAAAATTGAGAATCTTATAGACCTCATCGACGAAATCTTGAGGGTCTTCATTCTATTTCTAAGGAAAAACATAGGTTGGTTCATCCTAGTATACTGTCACATCCGGGTTCACCCCTTAGACATAATCAGTGTCATTATCCTACTTAAAGACTAAGACTATCCTATTAGCTTTGATCATTACATTCATATTAAAATTTAGCAAAAAATTTCAAAATTTTTATTACTCCTATTTGGAGGTTTACATAGACCTATATATCAAGTATACATAGACCCTTTGTATAGGAAGATTACTTACTCTTCGACTTTTATTGCATATAGATATATAAAAAATAACATAGTCTCAAAATTGTCATCTCATCTCATAACCATCTTACAAGAGTATGTCAAACTGGGCTAGCCCATACATCAATGAAACAAGACCACATATAGGTCATACAAAGGTTTAGTACTCAAATAAAAGGAAAGAAACATAATAGTCTTAATACTAAAACAACTTCATAGGCTTGATAGTGGCATCGCCCTCAGAAAGTGACGACCTAACCAAATTGGATGATAAAAAATTCCAAATATTCTTCAAAGTCCTCTACAAAAGCCCTTAAATGACCGGAACTTAAAATGTTTGGGAAAAGAATGAATGGGATTAGTACACCACTTGTACTAAGTATGAGACCATGTGAACACATACTTTGGAATCATGCTGAGAAAATTGACATTTCAAAAAGTATGCACTTTCATTAAAAACTTTTATGCATATTCAACAAGACCATATCAACCAATAGGATATGTTCACTAAGTAATAAGAATGTACATCACAAGTCGAATAACATCTAAAATAGTCAAGTCAACATGCATATACTATAAGTAAATGCATAGTCAAGTAACCCTGTCATCAAGTCATAATAGAAACAAGCATAAATAAGAGTTCATTATAACATAACTAAATCAAGACAATTACCCATGAACCCTTATCAAGTCAAGAAGTGCAATGACCAAGCAACGCTCCATAACCTTACTCAATCTAGTAACCCAACATGAATCATGACCAACATCCTACTTCACATAGTATAGGTTTTAAGAATGCATACCATCTTACTTTTAACAATGTAGACCAACACATATTCATAAGTGAAACTAAACATCATATAATATCAGCAATGTTCAAGTTCACCATATGCATATCACATACCATCATAAGGATATTCATATATAAGAACATCATCCTAAGACTACCCTCAAGGCTAACCAGTTCAATGTTTAGGTTGAGTCCCATACCCCTACTTAGACTTAGCTAGACCACTTAGATTATCTTAGTTATAGTTCATTCCTTTAGTTCATTTAACCTTTTGGGAAAATCTTGACCTACTTAACATAGAACACATGAGCTAATATAGAATCCGATGTCATGGAACCCTAAACTAAAAGATGGCAGACTACTTGAAAAGGTAGTACCAAAACATCAACATAGAAACTATGTGGATCCACTAGCTAGTAATCCTAGGGGGAAACATTGTTGAAGAACTAGGAGATATAGTTGGGACCCTATATATTCTTCATGCGTTGTAGTCTCCAATCTTAAGAGTACGTTAGTGATCATACCTTCCCTATATGGGAAGGGACACTTCACACTATAGTTCACGGTGCTAAGCTAGAGTCCCTTTTGAAATGTCTTTAATGTCTTTATTAATCATCATAGGTTATTGTAGGTCATAAGGTCTAACCCTTGTATAAACATCATCATCATACCTCAATAATAATTGCATAAGTATTTTTCTTTCAATACAATTCATATAGGTGAGGTTAGCACATTAATATTTTCATAAAGTTGTAATGCACGTTGGTAAATCATTCACCATCCTTATACCATTCACATCTTATCCAACCTCACAAACCATATTCAAGACATTTCAACTCAACGTCATACAAACCTATCAATCATAATACAAGGTATACTCCAATACAACATGATTAATGAATCACATTTAACTATAATTTGAAGTAAAGGGATCACAAGACTTACCAAGTCTCCTTCATAAATAATCTTCAAGGTCTCACAATTAACCCTTATTCAACCCAATTAGGGTATAACATCCTCATGATTCAATGATCAACAAGATAATAAGGCTAAAAGAATCACTACATCACAATTCAATAGTAGTTCATAGCTTAAGTCAAGATACCTAGGTCAAATTCACAACATACTTTATAACCTAGAGTAACTTCTCAAGAACTAGCATGAAAGGACTATAGATAGCCCTAATTTGTTCATGATTAGTGTAAAAACATCATCTAGTATTAATTCAACAAATAATCAAGTCAATTGAACCAATCTAACCTAATTCATATTAAGATCATAACCTAGGGTTGAGGGGTAAAGGTCATCTTCTACAAACTAGACAAAACCATCAAGATATATCATAATTAGGTTACAATACACGTTAATCTATTCAGACTATCCAAAATAAATCATAAACAAATCAATTCATAACATCAATTTCGAGATTGGATGAAACAGTTCAAAACTCAACTTTTGATATCAATTTGATGGAACTCTTTGAGGAAAGAGGTCTCAAAGGAGAATTAGATCTCATACCGTACTAATTGATGATGGTTAACGGAGAAAATTTACTCTTTGCAGCCATTAAACCATTTCCTAGATTTGTTTTGTAAATTATGATTACTCTATTGAGGTTGGGGTCTTTATATGGGGTATTAGTTAACTTAATTAGGATTCCCTAATCCACTAAAAAAATACCTAACCCCTTACTAAATTAATTGGAACTTATTGAAACATGCAGAAAATTGGACCCTTCGCAGACGACACCACGATTGACGGATTGTGGGTCAATCGACGACCAACCCCCCTTTCGTGCTGCACATCTGTATGTAAGTTCAGAGAGTGTGAAAAATAACCCTTGAAATATTTTGGTTAAGTGTCCATCGATGAGTGTTATCGAATCCTCGTCGGTTCATCAACGACCCGTCTTTGGCATCCGCGGGTGACACTGTCTCTTGACAACTTTTTTTCACTCTTGCAAGAGTCCTCCTCAAGTGCCATTGGTTTGTCCTTGGGGAGTCGTACATGGATGTTTTGACTATTAAAAAAATTAAAAACAGATTAGACACCCTTCGACCAATTTTGATCATTTTACGACTTAAAAAAGCTAGTCAAATATGTTAAGCCACAGTAGTATCTTATTGAACTAGTTTCCATACGTCATGGACGTTCTTGGATTTTTTAGTTTCTACACTTCCTAAATGACTTATATTCATTAAAATTGACCTTAAAAAAGTGTCTAAACCTTATGACACCTATTTTAGGCTCTAGAAAATGTCTTAGATTTTCAAAGTGTTACATTATACCCCCCCTTCGGAACATTCGTCCCCAAATGATGCTAATATTTTTTGGAGGGTATGGCTAGACTCAATACTAGAAGTCCAACCAACAATAATACATACATTCATCATGCGTCAAATCTCATAGGCGTTCTTCACAAATCCTTTCAACACATAACAAAACATTACACATAGCAACTCATTTCATGATGCACAACATATAAGAGCTCAAGATTTCATAAAACATAACGAGGAACTACCTTCTCAACATCAAAATTAGCTCAAAAATACACCAAAGAGTTACCATGCTTTTGTTCTTCTCGAGACAACAACAAAATCTAAAAAAGACAACATGCATACATATTTCATATAAGTGCAAAAATAGACTATAAAGGCATTTCCTTAATGCTCAATGTGGTAAAACTTTTACCAAAAAATTGACCTATTTTAAAGCAAGTAAATTTCATATAATTCATTATTTTATTTATTAAGATGAATGTCTAATCTGAATGAGTAAAAAGATGAGGGTAGAGGGACTTCATGTCGGCTTCGACCTCCCATGTTGTGCCCTCAACAAGATGGTGCCTCCACATGACTTTTACGGAGGAAACATCTTTGTTTCTCAACTTCATGACTTGGACATCTTGGATCTCAAACGGAACCTCTTCATAAGAGATTTCTCATTCACCCCTAAGCCTTAAATAGGTAGAATTAACACTGGATTGCCTATGCATTTCTTGAGCATAGAGACATGAAACACAGGGATGCGCCAAAGCTAGTTCACTAGGTAGTTTCATCTCATATGAAACTTTTCTAACGCGTTGTAATACCTCATAAGGACAATCATGTTCATACCCCCAGATCACACATTAGAAGATATCAATCTCCCGCAGCGTGAAGCGGCGTACTTGACCTCTCGAAGGTATTGTACAAGCCTTTAAACATTGTTCATTGAACATATGTATGAAAAGTAGTACAAAATTAAAACTTTTCACATAAAACGTCTTAAAATGTCTTTCATATAATAACATTAAGAAACTCTAAGTCTCAATATAATCCATCCATAGACTTCAAGGAATACATTGGACACGACCCATACAATTGAAATATGACAATTTAACATCTTTTACAATAATTTGAAATAAAAAAGTGTAAAGACGATTATACCCTTGATTCAAGTGAGGACACACTTCAACTTTTGTTGAACGTAACTAGATTCCAAGATTGATCAAAGATACCTTCAACGTGCTAACCATACCTTTAGAGTTAAACAAAAGTATTGAATTAGTAAAAATAGATGTAATAAGTATTGCTTGATGCATAAAATCATGAGAAACAGAAATTTATGAGCAACATGCTCTTTTTCATTAAGCATCATAGTATAAGCATAAAAATCACATTTAAACACCAAACAACACAATTAGAACACGTTACAAATTATAGCCACATTTCATGAAAGTTACAGTAGCATTACATTGAACTTAGAGTGAGTTCACTGTAAGTCCTCTTAAATTTCAAATTCACTATATATAATCAAAACAAAACCAAGACACATAACTCTGAGTTCCTCCAACCCAAGGTGATTCTAAGGCTCACTTCAGTGAGTTATGAAGCGATTGCCCATACAATCCCTTTTCACACATCTAAGAGATCCTTAAGACTATATAGAGTAAGATCATTTTCATTTCATACAATAACATATATATGACATTATCCTCTCAAAGGTTATCAAAAGACTTGCTTAATTAATTCAAGAAGAGAACGCCCATACACCCTCTTCAAGATTACCTAAATAATTCTTAAGACTTCCTATGTTTAGATCATGTCTAATTCACAATTTTACTTTCCTATATAGTTTCATTACTATGACTTACCTAGGTAAGGGATGAAATGACCATTCTTATGCCCCTTCACACTTAAACTAGGCAACCCTTAAAGAACTCTAGGTAATTACTTATTCATTCAAATGCATTCTAACTTAAGTCATTTACCTTTATTAGATCACTTAATAGAAATTCATCACATATAAGGACATTGATGTAATGGTCTTGGAGAAGACCTAGCGACTCACTAACAAATATCTTAAAAGCTTTATCATGCAATGTCTTGATAGCAACCCATACCATCACCTAAACTTCATAGAACTTCTCCAAAACTAGTGGGAATACCATATGATGAGAAGTGGATATAACTGACGTAGAACATGGTAGCTAGGCATTGAATCCCGAGTTGTAACCTTCTCCGATGGAGGGTGTTCTAGTTTCCAATGGTAGAACTTGGACATGAAACACTCTGGAAATGCCATAACTTAGACTAGAGCTTAATATATGAAATAATGCTTAAAAGGATATTTCCATACCTATATTAATGTAATAAGTTCATTTGTAAAAGTGCAGATCCCAAACTACCAAAATAGAGCTTGATGTCCGAAAACTAGTTAATTTGAACTAGTTGACATACCTATGCATGGAAAAGGTTTAGAAGTGTCAAAGGATGTCCAAAACTTGTATAAAGCTCTTTGGTAGGTAGTATGTAGTACAAAGGGTCCAAACGTCCGGAAACGATACCCCAAGGACAACCAGAAGGAATCTTGGGGAGGACCCCAACATGGGAAGGTAGGCTGACAAAGCAGCCTGCGAGAACAAGTTTGGGGATGAGGTGTGCGACACACAGATTACACGCAGGCTACTGCATCAATAAATGAGGGGCATCCTCGCGACGCGAGGCTAACATGCAGCCACTTCCCATTTTTGTTAAAGTCGTATTTTTGGTAATTTAACTTCATAAAAAGACCCATTTAAGTGAAGGGTCTTTTAGGTATTTTATAGGACGACTATACATGGAAACTATGTTAGTTTTAGACAACTTTTTACAGGTCCAATGTAGATTAAAACGAAATTACGCATCTCTCTCAAGACACACTCTCTCTTCCAAACTCCATTGAAGAGCAAGAAGAGTTTAAGGAAGAAGACGAATGCTTCGAGGTTTCCAATTAAATTTCGTGGATTATTAATCTATAAGGTATGGGTTTTTCCCTCTTGGGATTCCTTTCCCGAAGAGATTCTTTCAAAGATTGTTTTCAAGAATTCATACTACTAGGATTTTTACTCTACAAAATCGGTTTTGTTCCTAACTCTAGATTTATGAGTATCAATGAAAATAATGGGTTTTTATGGTTGATTTCACACGAATAGTTGAGTATTTGATTGATAATGTTTTAATCTCGTGTGGAGCATGATCTCTCTGTAAATAATGGTTTCGAATGGGTTGTATCTACTACTTGATTACATGTAAACATTGGGATTGGAATTAAAACTTGAATGAACTCTTTAATGACCCATTCCCTTAACCTACCTAAGGAATTGAGCGTTTTGATGAATCGAAGAGTTGGTATTTACTATGCTATTGAGTATTTCACTATGTTATTGTTATGCATATTTAAAATTGAAAGTAAGTTCTTGTATAAGGTACTTGGAAGCAAGAGGCAAGTCTTGTAAAGTAGTGATTACTCTATAATGTTTATGATAGACTATGAATGATGAAAACATGCGAATGAAGTATGCATGATGTTACTATGAATATATTTTTAGCTATAAACATGTTAAATGTGATAATATGATAAGAGTACGAAAATACAAGTTTATTATATCCTCTTGTATGCTTTACACAAGGTGATTATGTTATGCTAATCTCACATACAAAGGGTTATGATGAAAGGAAATTCTCATATAATCCTAAAGCGCTAATGATCATGTTTATACCACGAGTTAATCTCATATGACCTATGATAAGTTTATGATATAATACAACTTAAAGGTTATTCAAGAAAGAAACTTAAGCTAAGCACTGATAAACTAGATACGAGAGGTCTCCCTTCCCTAGTTAGAAGGTAGGTTCACAATTAGTCTCATGAGATAAAGGCTGCCATGTAATGTGGAACTATGGATCTCTAATACATCTCTGAGTTCTTGAACTATGTTTCCACCATAGGATACTACCTAGTGAATCCACCTAGAAAGTTGTCTCATGTTTTGTTCTACTTTGGCAGGTAGACCACCTTCTTTCAAGTGTGGGGTTTTATGACACCGACTTTAATGTGTAGCTCACATGGTCTATGTCGGTAAAGACGAATGTTCCCTTATCTAATATGAATGATAAATAAATGAACGTTGACTTGGGTGACTTGAAGAGTCTACTAAGAATAGGTATGGTATAAGACTCTACCTAGACATTGCACAAGTAGACTATAAGGGGAGTCCTAGGAAATTGATCATATGTAATATAATAATATCAAGAGTATTATAATTATGATACATGTTGTTACTGTTATATGAAGTTGGTTACGTTAATGGATTTATGAGGTGATGACTACTTATGTGACAAGTTACATGAAGCGAGGCTTTACTAATGATCTCCTGTCTTATCTACATCTTTGTGTGGGGTTATAGGGCTTCACATGATCATTGCTCTTATAGGTGTGGATGGGATAATTGGTAAGTGTTTTGTATGTGATGAATATATGATCTATGGAATCTGAAATGTTAACATGACTCAATGATAATATGTCTATGGTTATGATCAAGTTTATATTGATAGAATCGTTAACTTGTATATGATCCATGGTATGTGCATTGAATACATTCATATGACTTAGCATGCTTTCCAAGGAAATGATAAATGATACTTTTGCATATATGTCCTTAAATGTTATGTGCTTATATTGAAACTTAGTACATGTGGAGTAATAACCCCATTACTTGATATCACTACAAATGTAGGGTTGGTCCGTCCATTGAATATTAAGAAAGTCGATTATAAAAGCTTGGAACTCTTTCTCCAAGTTTTGGTAGGTCCTCATATTCGGGGATGCTATCTTGTCTTATTCTACTTACGAAGACATTAGTAGATTTTAAGAATATACTATTTCCATTTATGTTCTTTGGATTCTTTTGTATTAACGCCTATATGTAATATTGACTATTTATTGGCTATGTCCAGATTCATACTCTTTAGATGGTTTTTAATATGAGACAAATTTTAGAATATCGTATGTTAATATGAATATGAAGTATTAAGTCTAATTATACTTCACATAGTAGTAAGTTTTTAATTTTCCTCAATTTTAATAGATGACATGTTATGATGAATTCTAAGGGCTTGTCTAAATCATTTGAGAGGACGACGACGACGGTCACATGTGGAGTATACTCTCTGGATGTTACAAACTTTGTATAAGAGGATGAGCTTAAATTTACTTAGGGTGAATGTCTAATTAAATCAAGTTACATAGTATCATGTTGATGGTTGTGAAGCGCGCCATAGTTATGGAAGACAGACTATTTGATGACTAGGAAACTTCTCTTTTATTGATAATACTATGTCGTTCCTTGAGTGTTTTGACACTATGTATATTTTAGCATCTAATCCCTTTCTTGTGGTTTTAGTCGATTAACACATGAAGGAAAGCTATGAAAAGACTAGGAGATGAGATTGCGGATGTGGGAGATACTCTTCAAGGCAATCGAAATGATCCTCTAGTGCAAGCTGCTGCAAATAAACAAGTTTTGATCAATCCTTCGGCAATGACTGATGGTTACATGAATCCCGCACTGTTTCCAATGGCCAAGGATATCACAACCCATGATCAGGCCATTACAACATGGGCTAATACAGAGCTTGTTCCGCGAGAGAACCAACAAGCTAGCACTATTGCTAGCTATTTGGGTGATTTTATGAGGAATCTAAGAAGACAAGGTATTTTAAAAGTAGTTTCTCTAAGAATAGGCTTAATGTGCAAGACAAGAATAAGTTCAAAAAGAAATTTCCAAATCAGGTTTCATCTAATTTCTCCAAGAATCACAATGATAGAGGCTCTAATCCTAAACCTCAAAAGAGGAGAAATATTTATCCACCAAAAGAGAGACCAACTTGTGGCAAGTGTGGTAAGAAATATGTGGGTGAATGCCTTGTTTGGACAAATATTTGCTATGGTTGTGGCAAAGGTTTCCATTTGGTGAGAAATTGTCCTAATGTGAGGAGACAATGTAAGGGGAATGACAAAACTCTACCAAGCTTTCCTAGTTCTGAAGCTCCAAAAAGGAACCATTTCTATGCACTCAAGGCTAGGGGTGATTAAGTGAACTTTCCCGACGTTGTGACATATATATTACAAGTTTTCTCTGTTAAAGTTTATGAATTGCTTGATCCAGGTGCTACTCTTTCTTTTGTTTAATTGGTAGCTAGGAAGTGTGATATAATTCCCGATTTTTTGATTGAGCCTTTTCGGTTTTAACCCAATGGGTGACTCCATGGTGGCAAAAAGAGTCTATAGGAAATATTCTGTAATGTTTCCCAATAGAGTTACTCTTGTTGATTTGGTAGAACTTGACATGTCTGATTTTGATATCATCTTGGGTATGGATTTGCTTCATGCATGTTTTTATTCCATAGATTGTAGAACAAGGGTAGTAAAGTTTCAATTCCCAAATGAACCCATTCTAGAGAAGAAGGAAGGTAATTCTATACGGGGGTCAAATCATTTCATGCTTGAGAGCTTGTAAGATAATAGCCAAGGGTTGTCTAAACCATGTTGTGAGGGTTAAGGACCTATAAGGTTAAACTCCTTCTATTGAGTAAGTCCCAGTAGCAGGGAATTCCCTTACCTTCCAGGAGTTCCTCCCAAATGGGAAATTGACTTTGGCATTGATTTATTACCGGATACAAATCCCATTCCAATCCCTCCTTATGTATGGCTCTAGATGAATTCAAAGAATCGAAGCTCCAACTCAAAGATTTACTAGACAAAGGTTTCATTCAAACTAGTATTTCTCCATGGGGTGCTCCTGTCTTGTTTGTTAAGAAGAAGTATGGGTCTCTTAAAATGTTCATTGATTATAGCAAACTTAATAAGGTCACCATAAAGAACAAGTATCCTCTCCCTTGGATTAATGATTTATTCTATCAATTCCAAGGTGCTAGCTACTTTTTCAAGATTGACTTAAGGTCGGGATATCACCAACTTAGGGTGAGAGATAAAGATGTTTCCAAAATAGCTTTTCGAACTAGATATGGTCATTATGAATTTCTTGTTATGTCTTTTGGTTTAACAAATGCCCTGACGCCATTTATGGACCTAATGAATAGAGTTTACCGAGATTACCTTGACTCATTTTTGATTTTGTTCATTGATGATATTTTGATATAGTCCAAGAATGAAAATGAGCATGAGAGTAACTTGAGGTTGGCATGTAAGTCCTCAAACAACACCAACTCTATGCCAAATTTAGTAATTCTGAATTTTGGTTATGGTCAGTTGCTTGTCTTGGCCATATTATCTCCGGTGATGGTGTAGAAATTGATCCGAAGAAGACGAATGAGGTCATAAATTTCCCTAGACCTTAGAATCCCACAAACATATGAAGTTTCTTGGGACTAGACGCACATTATAGAAAGTTTGTTGATGGATTTTTGTCAATTGATTCTTCTTTGACACCTTGGACCCAAAAGAAGGTGAAGTTTGAATGATTGGAAGCTTTTGAATAAGGTTTTAAAGAATTTAAAGATAATCTACCTTCTCTTCGGTCTTGACTTTACCTGAGGGCAATGAAGGCGTTGAAGAGTATTGTGATGCTTCCCAAGTGTCATTGGGATGTGTAATCATGCAACATGCTAAGGTGATTTCTTATACTTCTACACAACTCAAAGTTCATGAGAAGAATTACCTTAGTCATAACCTTGAGTTAGCTGATTGATTTTTTGCCCTCATAATATTAGACATTATTTTTATTGTGTGCATGTTGATGAGTTTACTGACAATAAAAGTCTTCAATTTTACATAAAAGGAGTTAAATATCTGACATAGAAGATGGTTAGAATTGTTGAAGGATTACTACATGAGTGTCCTTTACCACCCTGGCAAGGCCAATGTGGTTGCGGATACTTTGAGATGATGACTATGTGTAGTGTGTCTCTTGTGGAAGAAGAGAAAAAAAACTTATGGAAGATGTTCATAGGTTGGATCATTTAGGTTTGCAGTAAGAAGATTCTCCAAATGGTGGATTTATGGTCCATTATAACTATGATTCAGCATTAGTGGTTTCGGTGAAATCTAAGCAACATCTTGATCCTCTATTGATAGATTTGAATAAATCGGTACTTTGTAAGCTCAATGAGTCATTTCCCAAGGGGGATGGTATTCTTAGGTACCAAGGGAGATTATGTGTACCCAATGTTGAGGACTTGAGAAATCGAACTCTAGAAGAAGCCCATGTTCTCGTTATTGTATATATCCCGGTGCCACCAAAAATTATCATGACCTTAGTGATATGTATTGGTGGGATAGTTTAAAAGGGGCATAGAAGAGTTTGTTGCTAAGTGTCTATATCAAATAGTTTAAAGCTGAGCATCTTTGGTTTAACCCAAATCATGGATGTTTCTACTTGGAAGTGGGAAGCCATTAATATGGACTTCTTAGTTGGGTGCCTCGAACTCGGAGGGAAAATGACTGAATATGGGTTATTTTTGATATGTTGATCAAATCTGCCCATTTTATTCTCGTTAAGTTTACATACACGGTTGAAGATTATTCAAGAATCTACAGTAATGAGATTGTGAGTCTTCATGGGATTCTTTTTTGCATCATTTCGAATAGAGGTGCCCAATTGACTTCTCTTTTTTGGAAGTCTTTTCAAAAGGGGTTAGTTATTCAAGTGAAACTTAGCACCTCTTTATCCTTAGAAGTATGGTCAAGCGTAATGTACCATCCAGACCCTTGATGACATGTTAAGAACCTCTGTAATTGACTTCAAAGGAAGTTGGGATGATCATCTACCTCTAATTGAATTCTCTTACAACAATAGCTATCAATTGAGCATCTCCGTGGCACCTTTTGAAGCACTTTGTTGTAGAAGATGTAGGTCTACTATTGGATTGTTTGAGGTTTGTGAGTCCTCACTCCTTGGTCCAGGGATTATCTATGAGGCGATAGAGAAGGTTTGAATGGTAAGACATAGATTGAAGACATCCTATAGTTGACAAAAGTCTTACGCAGACAATAGAATAAGAGACCATAAGTTCGAAATAAGTGATCATGCGTACTTGAAGATTTCACCTATGAAAGGGGTGATGAGGTTTTGTAAGAAGGGGAAGCTATGTCCCCGGTATATTGTTCCTTGCGAGGGTTAACAATGAATTGATAAGGTTGCCTATGAGTGGAAATCACGTAGTGAACTAGCTTTACTTCATCTGGTATTTCATGTTTCGCTGTTTAAGAAATTCATAGGCGACCTGGTATCCATTCTTCATAGTGACGGTCTAGGAGTGGATGAGAACCTTTCTAATGAAGAGATTTCAGTTGAGATCCTTGATCGCCAAGTCAAGAAGTTGAGAAATAAGGAGGCTGCATCTGTAAAATGTCTATGGAGGGACCATTTTGTCGAGGTACAACATGGGAGGCCGAAGCCGACATGAAGTCCCACTACACTCATCTTCTTACTCCTTGAGGTTAGACATTCCTCCTTGTAAAGAAATTAATTAATAATCATGAAATTGACTTGTTTTATAAATAGGTGCATGTTGTGGTAAAAGTTGTAGCAACTAGAGTTTTAAGAAAATGCTTTCATACTCTATTCTTGCACTTATATGAAATATGTATGCATGTGCCGTCTTGAGATTTTGCTGTATTTTTGTTGTCTTGAGAAGCATGATAGCATGGTAACTCTCGATATATTTTGAGCCCATGTTGATGTTTAGAAGGAAATTCTTCACTATGTGTTATGGAATATTAAAGCACTCTTATGTGTGCATGATGAATTGAGTGCTATGTGTAATGTTAGGGTATGTGTTCAAAGGAGTTTTGAAGTAATCCTATGAGTTGTGACTCATTATGACTTTATGTTGTTGTTGGTTGGGCTGCTAGTATTGATTCTATTCCTACCCTCCAAGAGATTTTAGTGTCATTCGGGGACGAATGTTCCTAAGGTGTCGATAATGTAACACTTCGAAAATGACATTACTTATAATAGAGATTAATCTATTAAATAATGTTTAGAATGATTTCCAAACCTATATTAATGTAATAATTTTATTTGGAAAATATTCAAGCCAAAACGACTAAGTTTGGTGATGGTTTCGAAGTTTCAAAATAAGTCAAAAACTTGTAAAAAGACCTTTGATAGGTAGTATGTGGTACAAAGGGTTCAAACGTCTGGTAACGACACCCCAAGAATCACCCAAAGGGTTCTTGGGGAGGACCCCAACATGGGTAGGATGGCTTCAAAAGCAGCCTGCGCGAACAATACTGAGGCATAAAGTGTGCGACGCACAGCCTACATGCAGGCTACTTCCTCAAGAATTGAGGGACAGCCTCGCGACGTGAGCCTTACACGCACCACACTGCCTCAACGAAAAAAATAAAATAAATAATGGTAATTGTACCTGCGACGCGCAGCCACCTCCAAGATTCTTTAAAGTCGTATTTTTTGTAATTTAACTTCATAAAAGTACCTATTTAAGTGAACGGTCTTTTGGGTGTTTTATAGGAAGACTATATATGGAAACAAGGTCAATTTTGACCACTTTATACACGTCCAAATCAGATTCAAACGCAATTACCCATCTCTCTCAAGAAACACTCTCTTTTCAAAACTCCATTGAAGAACAAGAAGAGCTTAGGGAATAAGACGAAGGCTTTAAGGTTTCCAATCAAATTTTGTGGATTAATCATCTATAAGGCATGGGATTTTCACTCTTGGTATTCCTTTCCCCAAGATTTCATTTAAAATATATTTTTCAATAATTCAAACTTCTAGGATTTTTACTCTACAAAATGGGTTTTCTTCCTAACTCTATATTTATGACTATCGATGAAAAATATTGGTTTTTACGGTTTATTTCACACAAATATTTGAGTATTTGATTAGTATTGTTTGAATCTGGTGTGGTGCCTGATCTCTCTCTGAATAATGGTTTCGAATAGATTGTATCTACAACTTTATTACATGTAAACATTGGGATTGGAACTAAAACTTGAATGAACACTTTAATGACCCATTCCCTTATCCTAACTTATTAATTGAACTTGTATATGAATTGATGAGTTGGTATGGACTAAGATATTGAGTATTAGGTTATTTTATGATTATTGAAAATTGAACGTAAGTTCTTGACTAAGTTACTTGGAAGCAAGAGGCAAATCTTCTAAAGATGTTGTTACACTATAATGTTAATGATATCCTATGAATGTTTAAAATATGATAATGAAGTATGCATGGTGTTTATATGAATATATGTTGGGATATGAACATTCTAAGTGGCATATCATGATAAGAATACATTATGTTATCCTCTTGATTACATTACACAGGGTGATTATGTTATGTTCATCTCATATATGAAAAGTTATGATGAAAGGAAATTCTCATCTAATACTTGAAGAGCTCATTATCATGTTTATACAAGGAGTTAATCTCCTATGATCTATGATTATTTTATGATAAATGAAAACTTAAAGGTTATTAAAGAAAGGGACTTTATCTAAGTACCGATGAACTAGATACGAGAGGTGTCCCTTCCCTAGTTGGAAGGTAGGTTCACAATGACTCTCACGAGATAGAGGATGCCATGTAATGTTTTGCTATGGGTCTCTAAGACATCTCCTAGCTATTTAACTATGTTGCCACCATAGGATACTAGCTAGTGGATTAACCAAGAAAGTTATGTCATAATTGGTTCTACTTTGGCCGGTAGACCACCTAATTTCGGTGAGGGGTTTTATGACACCGGATTCCATGTTTAGCTCACATGATCTATGTCTGTTAAGTCAAATGTTACCTCATGTAAAATTAAATAAAACTAAATGAAAGTTGACTAGGGTTACTTGAAGAGTCTACTTAGTATAGATAAGGGTATGGGACTCTACCTAGAAATTGCACAAGTTGACTTTAAGGGGAGTCCTAGGATGTTCTTATGTAATATGATAATATGAAAGGTATGGTAATATGATACATGTATTTACTATTATATGGAGTTTGTTACGTTACTGGATTTATGAGGTGATGACTACTTATATTACAAGTTACATGAAGCAAGTCTTTACTTATGGTCTCCTATCTTATCTACTTAGTTTTGTGGGGTTATGGTGCTTCACATGATCATTGCACTTGTAGGTTAGGGATGGAATCATTGGTAAGTGTTTTGAATGTTATGTTTATATGATCTATGGAATATGAAATGTTAACATGACTCTATGATAATATATCTTTGATTATGATCATGCTTTATATTGATGAAATCCTTAACTTGTAGATGTTCTAAGGTTTGTTCATTAAAGGCATTCATAAGACTTAGCATGCTTTCCAAAGAAATCATAAATGATCGTTTTTCATGCATGTCCTTAAATGTTATGCGCATGTACGTATACAAAGTACATGTGGCGTACTAACCCCATTACTTTATATTACTACAAATGTAGGGTCCGACCATTGAAGTTTAAATGGTCGATTGAAGTAGCTTGGAAGTCTTTCTCCAAGTGTTTATAGGTCCTCATGTTCGGGGACACTATCTTTTCATATTCTAGCTTAAGAAGACTTTAGTATATTTTAAGAATATTCGATTTCTAGTTATGTTCTTTTGATTCTTTTGTATTAAGGCCTATATGTCATATTGACTATTTATTGGCTAAGTCAAGATTGTACTCTTTAGATGATTTTTAATATGAGGAAACTTTTTGAATATTGTATGCTAATATTAATGTTAAGTATGAAGTCAAAGTATACTTTAAATAGTGGTAAAGTTCTTAGTTTTCTGCAGTTTTAACTTATGACATGTTATGACGAATGTTAAGGGCTTGTCATAGTCCTCTTAGAGGACGACGACGCCAGTCACATCTTAGCTGTACTCTCCGGATGTGATAGGACACATCCCATGTAGGCACATGGTAACGGAATATCGAGGGTTTCTTTGTTTTCTATTCTCATATTCAAAATAGAGCTAATTCTAAAGCATACTCACTCGGTTCTAGACTTTGTTCTCATTGAGTAATTTACATAAAGGAGTACATGAAGAGGATGCATATCAAGTTCACAACCTAATCACGTTACGCCATACCAAGGAGGTCCCCTAGGGTTGCCTTACAATGATTAAGAGGATAACTCAATAATTTTCTTATGGATGATTTCATGCCGTTCAATCCAACCAACCTTAATTCCACCATTCACATAACAAGGATTCCATTACAACTTTCAACTTCAAGGATATCATAACCTGACAACTAGGATGAAGGTTCCACATAAAGGACCTTCTTAAAAACCGTTCAAGGTCTCATGTCAATCACATATATAAAAGTAAGAGGCTTTAGCAAACTTAGTTAAGAACTCATATTCATATTATACATGTATCAACTAAGGGACACAAGTCTACTAAAACAAAACACACACATACTTTACATATAGTATATTATTCTAGAAGTACATAGGTATAACAAACGTCATCTATTGGTCACCCTATCCACTACTATAATTTCATCTATATGACCATCATAAGATTCACATAACCAAGTAGGAAGAATCATGCATCAACTCTAAGACTACAGACATAAAGGCATAGTCATAGTCTAACATGATCACCTAATATTAATAGAAGAACAAATATTTTCACCTTGCTCACAAGTAGATAGATATGATCATACTTCACATAAATCACTACAAAAATCATCATAATATATCAAACAATGCCGACAAGGCTATGATCATCATAATTCATAAAGTAACGTCGTTGAGGACACATCATTCAGAAGTAAAGAACATAACACCTCAACCATAAGTGGACCATCCAATCAAAACATAACTCAAGACGTAATTTACATAAAATAGAGAGAATTAGGGCATCGTGCCACCAATACAGTCTCACCACTTTAATCCATAGCTAAATTATCCAACACAATACTCAAAGCGCTTACCCATGTCCATGATCACCAATTTAATTTAAAACTTACAATAGACAATGAATCAAAGGTAATTCAACATTGATTTATGAATTTAGGGCAGCATATAAACAATTCTCACATGATTCTAACATAATTCAGTACCCCTAATCAAACTACATAAGAATTCAATAGCATTAAGACATGATCACGCCACCCACAAAGTAGTAAAAACTAGGGTTCGTGATATCTATTGGGTTCATAGATTAATAACGTTAAAACCATCAAATTAAAATAAATTAAATCAATACATAATGATTCAGAACTTTTTATGCAAGAACCCATGGATATATATCAAAATTGGACAAATTCACCTTTGAAAGACATTGGGCATAACTTTGAAGTTTTGATCCCTAAAAAAGAGTTTCAAGGATAAAGAACCATACCTCAATTGATTCTAGACCAACAATTTGATGATTAATTGATAAATAATCAGCCACCAATCTTTAATCCTAGCTCTACTTGAGGTTTGAGTTCAATGGAGTTCAAGAGAGTTTCTTTGAGATTTTTGGTTTTGATTTGTAATAATGAATTCATCTCGGTGGTTAAGACTTATAAACCCACTAAAAATACCAATCACACCCTTAAGAATAACTCCCAAAAAATAATTTGGACGTGGGGTGTATTAGCTAATTAACCCCTTCACTTAACAATGAAATAGGCAAATTGCAGGCTTCACCTACGACAACCCATCAACGGGGCATCACCCAACAAACAGAACGTCATATTGGTCCGTGGTTTGGGTCAGAGGCTGGTATTTCAAAGTCCATCCTCCTACGCCTAAGTGTCAACCTACGCCCCTCACCTATAGGACGTCGACCAGCCTATTGGGCGTCGAATGCCTTCCGTAGGTTGGGCTGGTTTTACAACTTTTGGCTTAATTGATGGGTCCTTCCTCGAAGACTTTAGTTGATATTTGGGGATGTTTTCCCCAAATTTTCAAACCCTTATATGTTCCTACATGAGTTTAGGACCTCGCACATCAGCTTCTTCCAAAACAAACATGAAACACTCTAAGACACACAAGGTCGTTACAAGGCAAACATTTCGAACGTCATGGACGTTGTTGGACGTGTGACCTCCAAACTTCATGAAAATTGAACCACTGCCTCCAAACATAACTTTAATTTATTTTGGTACTTTCAAAAAATAAGACACAAGCATTAGACTCTAGTTTCACCTAAGTCATTCTAGAGGTATTACAAACATATCGAGAACTTAACTTCCCCTTCTTACCGAATCTCATCACCCTTTTCATATGTGAAATCTTCAAATAGACATGATCACCTATTTAAAACCTGAGATGTATTTTCCTATTGTCGGCATAAGAGTTTCGCCAACTATTGGCTATCTTCAATGTATCTCTTATGATTCGAACTTTCTCTATATCCTCCTAAATAATCTCAGGACAAAGGAGTGAGGACTCACAAACCTCAAACCATCCAATACGATACCTACATCTTCTACCATAAAGATCTTCAAAATGTTACATGGAGATGCTCGAATGGTAACTATTGTTGTAGGAGAACTCAATGAATGGAAGTTTATCATCCGAACTTTCGATTAAATCAATAACACAGTCTCTTAACATATCTTGTAGGGTTTGTATAGTATGTTCCGCTAGACCATCTTTATAAGAATGAAAAGCGGTGCTAAGTTTTTCTTGAGTACCTAAACCCTTTTGAAAATCTTTCAAAAAAATGAGAAATTAATTGGGCACCTCTATCCGAAATGATGCACAAAGAAATCTCATGAAGACTCACAATCTCATTAATGTAGATCCTTGCATATTTTTCAGCCGTATATGTAGACTTAACAATAATAAAGTGGGCAGACTTGGTCAAACTATCCACAATAACCCATATTGTATTATTTTGCCTCTGGTTTCAAGGAAACCCAACCACAAAATCCATATTGATGGCTTCCCACTTCTAATTAGGAACATCCATGATTTGGGTTAAACCAACGGGTTTTAGATGCTCGACTTTGACTTGTTTGCAATTTGGACACTTAGCAACAAACTTCGCTATGTCCCTTTTAAACCATCCCACAAATAGATTACCCGAAGGTCATTATACATTTTGGTGGCACTCAAATATATAGAATAACATGAACCATGTGCTTCTTCTAGAATTCGATTCCTCAAATCCTCAACATTCGGTATACATAATCTCCCTTGGCACCTAAGAACACCATCCTCCCTTGGGAGAGTGACTCATTGAGCTTACCAAGTACCGATTCCTTCAAATCCATAAATAGAGGATCAAGATGTTTCTTAGATTTAACATCAACCACTGATGAGGACTCAGAGTTATGATGGACCATGATACCACCATTTGGAGTATCTTCTTGCCGTACTCCAAAACGAGCCAACCAATGAACATCTTTCACAAGTACTTTTTTCTCTTCTTCAACATGAGAGACACTACCCATAGTCATAAGACACAAATAACCCGCAACCACATTAGCCTTGCTGGGTGGGTAAATTAAACTCATATCGTAATATTTCAAAAGTTTTAACCATCTTTTCTATAGGAGATTCAATTACTTTTGTGTAAACACATATTTAAGAAGACTTTTATGTTAAGTAAACACATCAACATGCACACCATATGAGTAGTGTCTCCATATTTTCAAGGACAAAACTACATCTTGTAAGTCAAGGTGATGAGTTGGATAATTCTTCTCATGAACTTTGAGTTACCTAGAAGCTTAAGCTATCATCTTTCCATGTTGCACGAGGATACATTTCAAGCCTACTAGAGAAGCATCATAATAAAACAAAAAGCTTTTATTACCCTCTAGTAAATTCAATGATGGAGCGGAGGTAATATTATCTTTCAACTCTTGAAAACCTTTTTCACTTCCAACCACTCAAACTTCACCTTCATTTGAGTCAAAGCTGTCGAAGGAGAAGCAATAGACGCAAATCCGTCAAAAAACCTTCTAGAGTACCCAGCTAGATCCAAGAAGCTTCTTATCTCGGTGGGAGTTAAAGGTCTAGGCCAATTTTTGACCACATCCGTCTTCTTCGGTTCAACATCGACATCCTCACCTGAGATAAAATGGCAAAGAAAAGCAACTGAACTCAACAAAAATTCAAAATTGTTAAATTTTTACAAAACTTGGTGTTCCTTGAGGACTTTCAAGGCTAACATCAAATAACTCTCTTGCTCATTTTCAATCTTAAAGTATATCAAAATACCACCAATGAACACGATCACATATGAGTCAAGATAGTCTCGGAAAACTCTATTAATTAGGTCCATAAACGTCGTTGGGGAATTTGCCAACCCAAAAGACATCACTAGGAGTTCATAGTGACCATATCTAGTTCAGAAAGATGTTTTTGGAACATCTTCACCACTCACTCTAAGTTGGTGATATCCCGACCTTAAGTTAATCTTTGAAAAGTTGCTAGCACCTTGTAGTTTATTAAATAGATCTTCAATCCAAAAGGAGAGGATGCTTATTCTTTTTGGTGACCTTAATAAGTTGACGATAATCAATGTACATCCTAAAGGACCCATCCTTCTTTTTCACAAACAATATTGGAGCGCCCCATTGAGAAATACTAGGTTGAATGAAACCCTTGTCTAGTAAATCCTTAATTGGACCTTCAACTCTTTCAATTTGGCCGGAACCATCCCATATGGAGTAATTGAAATTGGATTCATATTTGGTAATAAGTCAATGCAAAAGTCAATTTCCCATTCCGAAGGAACTCCACGAAGATCATCAGGAAAAACCTCTAGAAATTCCCTCACTACGGGGCCCTACTAAATAGAAGGAGTTTCACATATAGATATTTAACCCTTGCCACACAGTTTAGACAACCCTTGGGTATCATTTTACAAGCCTTCAAGTGAAAACTAATTTGACCCCTTGGCATAAAATTTCCCACCTTCTACTCTCTAATGGGTTAATTTTTGAATTGTAACTTCACTACCCTTCTTCTACAATCTATATAAATAAAACAAACATGAAGCCAGTCCATACCCAAAATGATATCAAAATCAAACATGTCAAGTTCTACAAAATCAACAAGAGTAACTCTATTGAGAAGCATTACAGGACATTTCCTATAGACTCTTTTTGCAATAATCGAGTAACCCATTGGGATACAAACCAAAAAGGGTACAATAAAATCGTCGTGATGTATATCAAACATACTAGATACCAAAGGTGTAACAAAAGAAACTGTAGCACCTGGATCAAGGGAAGCATAAACATTAAGAGAGAAAACTTGTAACATACCAGTCACAACATCGAGACAACTCCCTTGTTCACCCCAAGCCTTGAGTGCATAAAAATGGTTCATTTTTTGAGCCTCAAAGCTAGGACCGTGTCACATCCGGAGAGCACCCCCAAGATTTGACCGGCGTCGTCATCCTCTCAAAAAACTCAGACAATCCCTTAGAGTTTGTCATAACATATCAATATCAATGAGTTAACTTCCCCTTCTTATCAAACCTCGTCACCCCTTTCATAGGTGAAATCTTCAAATAGACATGATCACCTATTTCAAACTCAAGATCTCTTCTCCTATTGTTGGCATAATGATTTCGCTTACTATAGTCTGTCATTAATATATCGCTTACAACTCAAACTCTCTCTAAAGCCTCATAGTTACTCTCTGCACCAAGTTGTGAGGACCCACCAACCGGAAGACCTATATCTTCTACCATAAAGAGCTTACAGAGGTGCCATAGAGATGCTCTAATTGTAACTATTGTTGTAGGACAACTCAATCAATGGTAGGTGATCACACCAACTTACTTTGAAATCAATGAAACATGCTCTTAACATATCTTCAAGGGTATGAATGGTATGTTCTACTATCCCATCCGTTTGAGGATGAAAAGTGGTACTAAGTTTCACTTGAGTACACAAAACCTTTTAAAAAGCTATAAAATAGAGAAGTGAATTTGGAACCCATATATGAAATTTTTGACAAAGCAATCTCGTGAATACTCACAAATTCATTAATGTAGATTCTTGCATAATCTTCGGCAGTATAAGTAGTGTTAACAAGATTAAAGTGGGAAGATTTGGTCAACCTATCCACAATATTCAATATTCAATCATTTTATCTCCGGGTTCGAGACAACCCAACAACAAAGTCCACATTGATGGATTCCCCCTTCCATTTAGAAATATACATAATTTGGGTTAAACCACCCGGTTTTAGATGCTCAACTTTAACTTTTTGGCAATTTAGATGCATTGCAACAAACTCTGCTATGTCGCTTTTAAACCATCTGTAATAACTTAAAAATGATAAGGTGAATGTAGATACTACAATGATTTTCATGATGGTATAAGGTCCTAAATTGGTTATAGTATGGTATTGAGGTAGTTTCTAGAGTTTTAGGTGATCTGGAAGCGAAACGTCAAGGGACGACTATGACGTTCGACGACTAAGTCACCTATGTGCCTCATATTTTGTTATGTGCCTATACGTGTGTTTCATGAGTTAATGAGGTCATTATATCAGTTATTATAGAGTTTATAGTCAGTTTGTCATGTTTCGTGAAGTTTGGATGTCAAACGCTGAAGAATGTCCCTAACGTTTGAAAGGTTTACCTTGAAACGACCTTCGGTATCTTGGTATGTTTTGTCAAGTTTTATGTGTTATTTTTTGATGAATTTTATGTGGGAGGTTTTAAAATTGTATACAAACATATTCGGGTCGGAAACATCTAGGAAAACATCCCCAAGGACCAACCAAGGGCCATTGAGGAAGGACCCTTTCTTTGAACCAAGACTCTCCAAGGCAACCGCAAATGACAGAGGAAGTAGACGGCTCGTGGGCCACTCAATGCCCCGTCGATGGGTGTCGTGGGTTGACACATAAGTGTGGGAGAAAAGCACCACATACTAGCCTCATTCCCAAACCACATACCAATTGGACGGTCCGTTGGTTGGGAAACGGCCTGTCGTTTAAAACCTTATGTGAGGGCTATTTTCCTTAACAACTTACTGTAATATCTATGGGTGAAGGTATAGATTCACCCCACGTCTAAAAAATAGAAATGAAGGTTACTTAGGGGTATTTCGGGTATTCTAAACAAGTTTATAAGCCTTAAACACTTAGAAGAATTCAATCTTAAAAATCAAAACCCAAAATCCCTTTGAAATTATCTAGAACTCCATTGGAGCCAAAACTTGAGGAAGAGTTTGGATTGGAGAATTGAGTGGAGATACTTCATTAAATTTATGGATTGAGACCATTGAAGTATGATTTTGATCCTTGAAACTCTATTCATCAAGGATCCCAACATTAGAAGAGTTATCTAAAAGTTTTCAAAGATGAACTTGTCCAATTTTATGATCTATCCATGGGTTCTTGGATTAGTTGTTCTAAAGAATTCTATATTAATTAATTTTTTTAATTAGATGATTTTAACACAATTAACCTATGAACCAATTTAATTGATGAACACCATTTTTGCACTACTCTATGGTTTAATTTATATTGTCTTAATGCTTATGAATTTTAGTGTAGTTTTCTATAGGCTATTGAATGATGTAATAATTGTATTCAATTTATTTATAAGTTGTCTTATTTTAATAAATATATATCTAATTAATCTGGATTCATTGAGTATTATAGTTTTAGTATTGAATTGATGTGCATGGCCATGGATAAGAACCAAATGGTATTTAATTGGATAATTTAGCTATGGATTGAAGTGGTGAGAATGGATTTGTGGTACACTGTCCTGATTATGTTTATTATATATTAATTAGACTTCAATAATGTTGTTTTTGGTATGGTCCACTTATGGTGGCAGTGCTATGTGCTTTACTTGCATTTGATATGCTCTTTTCAGCGTTAATTTATGTATTACGATGATCATGGCCTTGTCGGCACTACTTGAAGTACAATAATGATTTGTGTAGTTAATTAATGTGAAGTACGAGCATATCTATCTGCATTTTATCAATGTTAAAGTATGTGATCTTTTATTGATAATAGGTGATCATGTTAGACTATGACTATGTGCTTATGTGTGTAGTCTAAGAGTTGATGCATGATTATTCTTACTTGATTATATAAGTATATGATTGCTATTTTGATGATGTTATAGTAATGTATAGGATGGAACAAATAAGATAAGGGTCATTTCTAAGTGCTTCAATCTTCTATATGCAATAAAGTGAAATATGTTGTGTCTTGTTTTGGTAGACTTGTGTCCCTTACTTGATACATGTATCAATGATATATGAATATGAGATGTGTTGAGTATGTAAGCTTAGTGCACATCGTCATGCATAAATGAATGATATGTGAGACCTTAAATGATGTTACGAAGGTCATGTACGTGGAACCTTAGATCTAGTGGTAAGGTTATGAACATTAAAGTCGAAAGCCCTAATGATATCTTTCTTGTAATGAATTAAGGAATTAGGATTGATTAGCTGGAACGACATCATATCTTCCTTAGAAGACCTCTTTGGTAGGATAAATGTAATTGGGTTATGAACCTGATATGGAACGTGATTGTATGAACCATTAATATAAATGACTCTATGAGAACAAAGGCTAGCACCGAGCGAGTATGTTATGGGAAGTAGATATACTTGAGAATGAGGATAAAGTACAATATATCTCTACTTGAGAATGAAACAAGAGTATATAAAAGCCCTTCATATTACTTAACCATGTGCCTACATGGGATGTGTCCTAGTTCTACCCTTGGCAAGTAGAACACCCTCATAGGAGTAGGGTAGAACTTCAAATTCCTTGTTTAGCTATCATGGTATATATTGGTTATTTCATATTCTAATCATAAGGATGCCTACTAGCATTAGAGAAGTTCTCTGAAGTCTAGGTGGTTGTATGGGACACTATCTAGGTATTGCATAGTAGACTTTGACGGTGTTAGGTAGACTTCCTACATCTTGTCCAAGACCATTACTTGGATGTACTTTATTTGATAAAATAGTCTTAAATGAACTAATGAATTTAATTACTTAAGTTAAGAAATCATGATAAATGAATAAGTACTTGTATAGAGTAGTTAACGGTTGTCTAGTTAAGGTGTGAAGGGGCATACGAATGGTCACGTCGTATATTACCTAAATAAGTCTCAAGAATGACTCTAGTTGGGGAAATGTTTGAATATGTAGACATGATCTAAGACTTAGGTAGTCGTAAGGATTATTTAGGTAATCTTGAAGAGTTCAATCCTTGACGTTATCTTCTTGATTTACTTAAGTAAATTTTTTGATAGCTTTTGGATGGAGAATATCAGATCATCAATATGTCGTTATATTAAGTGAGAAGCATTCTATCTTATGCATTCTATAGGATCTATTAAGTTTTTGTGTAAGGGATTGTATGAGTGATCGCTTCCCAACTCACTCAAGTGAGACTTAGAATCACCTTTGGTGGACGAATCTCATTTTCATATGCTTGGTGTCTTGTAAGTGTGTGTTGATCTCATTATAGGTGGTCGTACAGATCATTTAGGTGTGCCTAGAGAGGTTGTATGGGCGGTGTCTCTTTGTCCTACTTTAGTGAGTCTTACGATAACTTTTAGTAAGGGGATTACATGCTAGACGGTGTCTAAAGTGAAGTTAAGAAACTTCACTGTAATAGTGAAGAAGTTCACTGTACAATGAAGTTTCTCCATGGAAAGTTGATCTTAAAGATGTCATAAATTGTAAGTGATCTTTATATGTTTCTAAGGTGATAATTTTTTTTATTATGATTACATATGCTATTTAAATGTTAAAGATACATATTTAGTAAAAATGACGATTTTCATTATTTATGCATTATGTCATACTTAGTACATGCGATTGTACTAATTCTATGCTTTTATCTATCTCTAAAGTGATTCATAGGTGAAGGTGCTTTTGGAGCGCTAATATTGGATTAGAAGATCATTCAAGCAAGTTGAAGTATGTCCTCATTTGACTCGCCGTGTCCCAAAAAACTCTTGTGTCGAGGATTTGATGAAATGAGACTTAGTATTTCCTATATGAAAGAGATTTTAAAGACATATAGAATGTTTGTGATAAATTTTATTTCCGCACTACTTTTCATATGTTTATATGTGATGAACGATACAAAAGTAGAACTCTGAAATGCAAAGTACGTTGTTTGAACTCCAAGAGTTACATATCTTCTAGGGGTGGTCTGGGGATGTTACACCATCCCACCAATAGACCTCTCCAAGGTCATGATACATCTTGGTGGAACTCGGATGAATAGAATAACGGGATCCATGGGCTTGTTCTATTAATTAGATTTCTCAAATTCTCAACATCCAATACACATAATCTCCCTTGGTACCTAAGACCACCATCCCTCCTTTGGGAGGAGTCATTGAGCATGCCAAAAACCGCTTCCTTCAACTCCATAAATAGAGGATCAAGATGTTGCTTAAACGTCATCTCAACCACTTATGATGAGTGATACTTATAATGGACCATATAACCACCAATGGGAGAATATTCTAACCTCACATTAACTATAGTTATACGACTCAAAGAATCCACAAACACATCGGCCTTTCTAGGGTGGTAAAGGACACTCATGTGGTAATCCTTCAAATGTTCTAACCATCTTTTCTGTTGGATATTCAACTCCTTTTGTGTGAACACATATTGGACACTTTTATGGTCAGTAAACACATCAACATGCACATCATACAAATAATGTTTCCATATTTTAAAGGAAAAAACTACAACAGCTAACTCAAGTTCATGAGTCGAATAATTCTTCTCATGAGCTTTAAATTTCCTAGAACAGTAAGTTATCACCATACGATGTTTCATGAGGACACATCCCAAGCCCACTCGAGAAGCGTCACAATGCAATAAAATGTTGTAATACCTCGAATATGAAAAAAGTTAAAATAGATCGTAACGTAGTTTTCATGAGGGTCTAAGGTCCTAAAATTATACAAAATGTGGTATTGAGGCAGTGCCTAAGATTTTAGGTGCATTGGAAGTCAAACGCCAAGGGACGACTAAGACGTTCGAAGACTAAGTCACCTATGTGCCTCATGTGTAGTTTTATGCCATATACGTGTATTTCATGAGTTAATCAGGTCCGTATATGAGTTATTATAGTGTGTATCAGCAGTGTTCAAGTTTCATGCAGTTGGGTCAAACGTCAATAATGTTTGAAAGGTTTGACTTGAAACGACCTTGTGTGTCTTGGCATGTTTCATCAAGTTTTACGTGTTCGTTTTGGATGAAATTGATGTGGGAAATCCTAAACTCGTATACAAACATATTCGGGTTGGAAATGTCCAGGTGAAAGTCCCCAAGGACCATCCAAGGTTCCTTGAGGAAGGATCCTTCTCTAGAGCCAAGACTGCCCAAAACAGTCGCGAACGACGGAAGAAGTACATGGCTCGTTGGACCGTCGACGACCCGACCATGGGAGTCGTCGGTCATAAAATTGCGTGGGAGAAGGACAAGAAAAGTGCCAGCCTTAGTCCCAAACCATGGAATAACAGGACGGTCCATTGGTTGGGAAATGGGACGTCGATGGCCAGACGTGGTTTGGTTTGTCAACGGCACACCTTACAGTAAGTTCCAAGGGTGAAGTTGTAAATCAACCCCACGTCCAAAAAATACTTTGAGCAGTTACTTAGGGGTACTTTGGGTATTTTTTACAAGCCCAAAACACTTAGGAGAATTCATTCTTCAAAATAAAAACCAAAAATATCCTAGAAATTCTCTAGAACTCCATTGAAGCAAAAACTCAAGAAAGAGCTTAGATTGGAGATATGAGTTGTTATTCTTCATAAATTTTTTGGAGTATCTTCATTGAGGTATGGTTTTTAATTCTTTAAACCCTATTTATCAAGGAGCCTAAAATTCAAATATTTTTCTAATGTTTTCAAAGATGAACTTGTACAATTTAATGATCTATCCATGAGTTCTTGCATATTTTTTTTTAAAAATCATTGATTAGTGATTGAATTGTTGTTAATTTGATGATTTTTACTAAATAAATCTATGAAAACATGTAATTGGTCAACCCTAGTTTTTGACTACTTTATGGGTTACTTGATATTGACTTATGCTTAAGCATTCTATTGCAGTTTTCTATGGGCTATTTATTGATGTAAGAATTGTGTTCAATTGATTTATAGGTTGTATTACATTGAAAAATTTATATTGAATTAATCTAGATTCATTGAGTATTATGGTTTTTGTATTGAGTTGATGTTCATGGCCATTGGTAAGGGCCATATGGTTTTGAATTGGATGGTTTAGCTATGGATTGAAGTGGTGAGAATGGATTGGTTGTACGCTGCCCTAATTCTCTTGACTTTAAGTAATCTAGATATGGTATTATGTTATGAATTGGTATGGTATTTCACGCCCCACAAGTACATCCTAGAAGTTAGAGTACACATATGAAATAATTTAGGCAAAAAGTCACTTTTAGCAAACATTACAGTCACTTCAAATTACTTTTAAACCCCTTTAGCATGTCATCTTCTCACACAAAGTTATCCTAAGATTCACTTAAGACACACAAAGAGAGACCTCCCATACACCCTCTCTATATGTGCCTAACCGACCCTCAAGACTACTTATAATGAATCACATACACACTTAAGAGACATTAACATAAGAACATGAGATTCTACTATCAAGGTGATTCTAAGGTTCAATGGAGTGAGTTGTGAAGCGACTACCCATACAATTCCTTACACACACACGTAAGAGATCCTATGTACTCTCTAAAATAAAATCATTCTCATTTAACACATTAACATATATGTGATATGAAATTCTCCTTCCAAAGGCTATCAAAAGACTTACTTAAGTAAATCAAGAATATAACGTCCATAGTGACCTCTTCAAGATTATCTAAATAATCCTTGAGATTACCTAATGCTTAGATAATGTCCACATAATCAACCAACTTCCCTAACTAGAGTCATTCGTAAGACTTATCTAGGTAAGATGAGTAGTGTCCATTCCTATGCCCCCTTCACACCTTAACTAGACAACCCTTAATTACTCTAGATAAGTACTACTTCATATTAACGTACTTCCTTAAGTTAAGTCATAATATTCATTAATTCATTAAGATTTATTCATCACATAAAGGACATTCAAGTAATGGTCTTATACAAGACCTAGTGACTCCAAATAACATCTTCAAAGCCTATTGTGCAATGTCTAGATACCGTCTCATACCACCACCTAAACTTCATAGAACTTCTCAAAGGCTAATGGGTATTAATCAACATAGACTATGTTAGCAACTCATGGAATCGGGAGTTCTAACCTACTTTGATGAGGGTGTTCTACTTGCCAAGGCTAGTCACATGGTTAAGGACTATGAAGGGCTTTTATGTACTCTAGTCTCATTCTGAAGTAGAGGTACATTAAATTCTAGTCTCATCTCAAGTAGAGCTACTTCCCATAACATAATAACTTGGTGATACCCTTCGTTCTCATAGTGTAATTCACATTAAGGTTCATATAAAAGTGTCTTATATCTAGTTCATAACCCTATTACATTCAACCAACCAAAGCAAGGTCCACTAGGGCATATCTCACTATGGTAAGCTCATCGCGACTTTCTTAAGGTATGATATGATGCCGTTCTAGCCTATCAACCTTAACTTCATAACTCATTACATGAAGTATATCATTACGGCTAACTACTTCACAATTTATAACCTTACCACTTGGTTCAAGGTTCCACATAAATGACCTTCTTATGATCATGCAAGTTCTTACCTATATTAATTTATTCAAGACTAAGAACCTTTATGTTCCTAAGTCAAGACATCACATATTCACATAATCATCAACTAAGGGACAGAAGTCAACCAAAACAAGACACCACATACTTCACCTTAACACATATTACTAGTCATTCTATAAGCACATAGGAATAACAATTATCACCTTTAAGTCATGCTACACACTACCATATCATCATCAACATAACTATAATAGACTCATATAGCCATGTAGGAACAACCATTCATCAACCCTAAGACTACACATAGAAGCAAATAGTCATAGTTTACATGATCTCCTAAAATACATAACAAGAACACATACATTAATATTCCTTAACATATAGATAGATATACTCATACTTCACATAAAACAACTATACAAAACATCATAGTACTTTAAGTAGTGCCGACAAGGGCAAGATCATCATATTGCATAAAATACTACTGACAAGGCCACATCAATTGCACGTAAAACACATAACACCACCACTATAAGTGAACCATACCAATCACAAAATAAGTGATGTCTAATTAAAATAATTAAAAAAAGAAAATAAGGGCAGGATACCCCACTCCATCATACCACTTCGATTTCAAGGCTACATCATCCAATTCGATATTACAAGGCCCTTACCCAAGGCCATAAACAACAACTCAGTACAATTATATCAATAATCAATAAAAACTAGGTCAATTAATTACATACTTATCAATCTAATACAACATATATATCGAATATAAATATAGCATAATTAGAAAGCCCATAGAAAATTACATTAGAAATCCTAAGCCTTAGGTCAATATTAGTTCAATAAGCTTAGCATGCAATATATCTAACAGTATCCATTACTCAATTAATAAAATTGGAAAATCCTATACATCATACATACATAATCTATACATGAATCAAAAGGTTATAACAATCTACACATGAATTCACAAATATAAAAGCATAATAAATTCACCCATATTTTAGTGAAATTTAGAGATTTGAGAAGATCAAGGGTTCATAGTGAATTTCATTGGAAAACATCAATTAAACATCAAAAACATCATATCTTAACGTTTGGAAACAATTTATGAAAGAACCCAAGATTTAGAGTAGAAATTGGACTTTTTCATCTTTTTGAATTATTTGAAAATCATCTTTGAAATTGACTCTAAGGTGATAGCAAGACTTAGATGAAGAACTACCATACCTTATTTGAAGAATCCAAAGATAATTAATGAAGAAACTCCATGAAGACCCATGTTAAAGCGCCATCTTCACTTTGAATCACATGGAGGTTTTGGGATATTTTCTAAGTGTTTTGGGTTTATGATTTTGAAGAATGAAGTCTATTATGTGATTACCCTTTATATACTTAATTAAAATACTCAAAAGACCCTTAATAAAACTTCAATGACTTAATTTAGAAGTGGGGTGAATTTACCCAGCTGCACCTGTTGATACGCTCAAACTTACTTCTCAAATAAGAAGTAAAGAACCCAACTAATGATGTACGGATCGTTGCCACGAGGAAAATAGTTCAGACTTAACTTAAATCCATTATTACTACTATTTAGTCAATTATTCCCTTGGAAAACAAAGACAACAAAAGGGGGATTTTTACTTCTAAATGAATAAAAATAACTAGCTAAATTAAAGTAGACAACTAACAGATTCAAATGTTGGAGTTTAATCAGTTTAAAAAGTAACTAGGGTTTACGTGTTCCCCACAGGTTCCTAATTTGATAATTCTAACAATAACAATTCTTTGCTAGTATCTTGCATGAAAAGTGATAATTTATGTATTTCTAAATCCTTGCTTCGGCATCTAGAAAATTTCACTCCGCACCTTGGTTCGGCAACGTGTGTTGCTATACTAACCTTTACCTTTACCTCATAGTAAGTATCGTATTCCATATTTGACTAAGTTATTGCCTCGTACAAATCAATACAAGCCTATAAGATGGTATACACTAAATCTATGTTGATAATTCTTTTCCTATTATCTACCTCCTTGGTCCGGCAAGTATCATTAAGGTGAGTTATAACGTTGGCCATCCGTTAAAAAGACTTCTAAGCGAAAGAATTATCAATACATGCAAGACACTATTCTAGAATTGTTATTTTAGTTACAGTTTACCTCATTATTCGCCTTTGGTTCCCACAACCCTAGTTATGGAGTTTAGTTACCCATAGTCATAATCACAATATTCAATTATGTAATATAAGAATTCATGCACTTACTTTAATGAGAACAAAACAAATCCAGAAATTTACTTGATTAATCGACAAAATCACAAACAATCAACTCTAGAGAAAAGTATAACAATCCAAAGTGTAATAATCAAAATAATCTCCTCACATATGATATAACATAAAAATGTCTAATCACCAAGAGTCTAACTATCTGAGATCTAACCCCAAAAACAAGTTTTTTCAAACTATTTATTATAAAACACAAAACCTAATCAAAAAAGGACTCTATTTACTGAAAATCTGTCAAAATGCGGCTGGGTCGACGGACTTCGCGATAGGTCATCGTGGTCACAACGGTCCATCATGGACTCCGTCGTCCCATACTTTGCAAATTCTTCTACTGATCTCTTCATTACCCTCGATGGGAGGTATGACAGATCGTCACAGGCACAACGGTCCATCGAGGGTCTCTGTTCCATAAGACTTAAACTCTTTGAATTCGGGTACTGGGACTACTTCTCTGATCTTCATAATAAACCAGTAGGACGGACCGTCATGGGGTACGATGGTCCGCCACGCACTTTGTAACCCCACACTTGGTTAGACTTCCCCTTCTTCCTTCAGCAGATTCACCACGATGCCACCTACGGACAGTCACAGGCTCGACGGACCGTCAGAGCTCCGTAAGTGGTAAGTTTTCTGCACTTCTTGCTCAAAAACTTTCGCGTTCATCCTTGGACAGATTTCATGCAAATAAATAGAAACTTACATAAAAATCACTACAAAAAGGCTTTATGACACACATTAAACTTAAGTAAAAACCAATAAATATACCGTGAAACCACGGTATATGAACACCCTCAACTTGAATTCTTTGTTTGTCCTCAAACGACACACTGTGACTCACTACAAAATCTTTGTACAATAGTATCCATGTTTCAGCTTATGCAATCATTTGGATATCAATCCCGATCAATCTCATCATATTTATGCATGTTATCATTATTAGGCTTGAATTATATGGGATCAGACCATGAGACAGACTCACCACGCACTGACACCTTTCCTATTCAATCCCTCACCGAGGTGACAATATTTTTGGTATTGCAACTAGTGTCCTCACATGAAAAAAACATCCTTATTTTTCACACAATGATTTCAGTTTGAGTATAAGGATTACTTTTCAACAATCACTGTCCGAACAAATTCACGACTCATTCATACATATTGCCAAAAGCTTGCCCTTATTCACTACTTTAAGTTCGCCATACAACTCTAAGGATCACGATAGGACTTTCTTAGCTTCTAACATAGGCTCAGCGTCAGGTAGGGTATATTTAGATATACTTTAGTGACTTTTTTTCCCTTCTTGATATATCGGCTAAACATACCACTTTTTATCATTTTATTTCGCCCAGTTTCTCATATTCTTTCACCTTGCTTTTTTCCCTGATTTCTTCATTTTAAGTTACACTCTTCTTTTCTTGCTTGTATTTATTGTATTTTGTTTTTATATTTCTCTTTTCTTTCAACTGATTCGTGAGTCATTTACTTTTGTTCTTTCTCTCTCTTTGTTTGTTCAACCACACTTCCCAGAGCATTCCTCATAATAGCCACCCTCAACTCCTGACTTTGCCATGAGTCAAAGTACACAACACCCAAAGTTGGGTCAGGGCCATAAAAAGGTTGTTTACTACATTAGCCACCCTCAACTTATGCTTTTGGCATAAGCTGAGGTGCACATGTCCAAGGAAGGACCAGGGCCAACACATTATTCCCAGAAAAGATCAGTTGGGGTGAAAAAGAAAGGTCTACTTTAAGCTCAAATCATTTGGATCAAAGAAGGATTAATTTCATTTTCTTTTTTTTTGTATTTAGTCTAAAAATGGGCTATATTGAACAAGGGACTATGATCCTTTTCTAATTGTCTATTACAACTTACTTTTAGCAGGACTAACCAGGCAAGTTCTAGATCTGTACAAATAGTGGACTATTCAAATTTTCCTCACACTCACTTGACATCTCGTTACTCTACCAGACAATCAGACACCTAGCTCGAATTTTAGACTTAGGGTCATGCAGTGGTGTATCTCTATGTCATGGTTAGAGCCACACATTTATCAATTACTATGCCTAGTCATGCATCATTTTCATGTCTTTAGGTTATCATTTTATCCATCATGCTTCAGAGTTAAACTATGTACACAAGATATAAACATGCCGGTTCAACAATAAAAATATTTAGTCTCTTGGGGAAAAAGAACACATGCAAGAAAACCCCAAATGAAGATAGTGAATTGGCCTAGTCAGACTTCACCCTAGCACTCACTTTCCATTTACACCACCCCCAACAAAAAGACATGCAATTGTCCCCAATGCATAAAAAGTTGAAATACGAGAGTGGTAGGTGAAGCAAACCTTGGGCGCAAAGCGTCGACGATCAGCAAGCAGGTGGGTCCGTTTCCCCGGATTCCACTACCTCTGAATTTAGACAGCCTCAGTAGTGTCCTCATCAGCAACAACACTATCAGCTGTGCGTCCCGCTATCTCCACATTTCTGGACCTAGATGCCCCAACAACTAACTCTACAACCCTCATACGACGTGCCTCCTCATCAGCAAGTGAGGCTCTCCTTGCGGCCTATATCTTACAGCGTTCCTTCTTTAGTGCTCTACCCTCATCCTCCTCTTGAACCCTATGCCTATTGTCATGCACTCGAGGTGGGGGTGGTGGAATCTCAAAAGTGGTGAATAAGGCCTCCATCACTGTGTCCTCAGCGGACTCTGCACAAGGGCCCTCAGATTCAGGCACCCTAGCCTCTAGGATTATATCAATATCCGCTCGCAGACTCTCGACTGCAGCCTGAAGGGTGGACACATCCACCTGAGGGGTTGGCCGGGCTAGAACCCGCAACTCAAAGTTGTCCAAACGCTGATGAACCTCAATGATCTTCGACTCTGTATGCTGGACCATTTTACGCTTGAAGTGCTCCTCTATCTCAACAATAGACCTCTGCATCAAAGGTTGGATGTTATGTAGAAGTGTAGTGCCTCAAGTTTCTTGACCCTAGCAAGCGGGACCAGAGCAGGGATAGGGGCTCAACGAGAGGAGCTAGGGACAGTGCTAATACCCGAGATAGACTCGAACGGCGTAGTATCAGTGGTTTCAGATGCAGCCTGCATAGCTTTTCGAGCCTGTGCTACCGTATCAGCAAGATTGTCACCAATCGGAGGCAACTCTTGACAGGGCCCTCTGCATGGACCCAACTCATTGGCCTCATCTTAGGTATGAATTCTTAGGAAATGGGAGGAAGAGGGAAATAAAACGTTCAAATGAAGGGGTGGGGGAATTTATATGTTGAAAATTTTTAAACATTACTAGCCAGGTCGGGTCGGGTACGCTCATTAATGACGCGACGAGATCCCGACGACGGTCTGTTGCACATGTGACGGTCCATCATTGATTCTGTTGCGTGCACCCTAGTTGTGAAAATAAATGAAAGACGTACCTGGCACGACGGATTCATGCGATGGTCCGTCGTGTGCGTGACGGGCCATCGATGGGTCCGTCTGTGACTACTGCAGAGTGATTTTCTGTATAATTTCCTGGTGATGTGCCTGCAAATTTAAAATTCATTAGTAGAAAAATGCTACTATTTCTAGAAAGAAAAACTATAAGTATTGGGTGCCTCCCAACAAGCGCCTGATTTAACGTCGCGGCACAACTAAGGACACTTGATTACTCAGCCTTCATCAAGATGGTATGCGTTGATTCGTTCATTCGCCAATTAAGCATGCCCAATATAGGGTTATATTCCTTGTCCATTTACCTTAAACCTCACACCCTCCTTCGTTTCTAACTCAACTACTCAATGAGAGGGTACTTGGGTAATAAAGTAAGGGCCGGTCCATTTGGACTTTCGCTTGACCAGCAACCAACGCAACCTAGAATTGTATAAAAGCACCAAATCCCGAACCAGAAACTCTCATTTTTAACTTTGTAGGTCACGGTGCTTCTTCATCTTTTCTTTGTAGGATATAACAGATACCGATTGGAGCTCACCACTCTGCCTCATGGACCTACAAATGTTGAAGGTCGCTTCTTCATTGTTCAATCGAAATTTCATCTGCCCCATTTCCATATCAACTAAGGCTCTACCTGTAGCAAGGAATGGCCTCCCAACAATAATAGGCACTTCAAAATCGAATTCACAATCAAGAATAACAAAATCTGCAAGAAATATGAATGACTCCACTTTTTCTATCACATCGTGGAGTATCCCTATAGGACTTTTCACTGTTCGATCAACCATCAGTAGTAGCATCGCAGTGGGCTTTGGTTCACCCAAACCCAACTTCTTGTAAATCGAGAGGGGCATGATATTTATTCTTTCCCACAGATCACATAATTCTTTCACAAAATGTAATGACCCGACTGTACAACAAAGAGTCTAACTATCTGAGAGTCTAACCCAAAAAATGAGGTTTTTTGAACTATCTATAAAAAACAAAAAAAAACTAATGAAAGAAGGACTCTAATTGCTGGAAATCTGTTAAAACGCGTCTGGGTTGACATACCTCGCGATTGATCGTCGTGGTCACGACGGTCTGTCATGGAATCCGTCATCCCATACTTTGCAAATGCTTCTACTGATCTCTTTATTACCCTCATCGAAAGGTATGGCGGATCGTCATAGGCACCACGGTCCATCGAGGGTCTCCGTTCCATAAGACTTAAACTCTTGGAATTTGGGTAATGGGACGACTTCTCTAATCTTCATAATAAACCAGCAGGACGGATCGTCATGGGTACGATGGTCCGCCACACACTTTGTAACCCCACACTTGGTCAGACTTCCCCTTCTTTCTTCAGCAGCTTCACCACGATGCCACCTACGCACCCTCACAGGCTCGACAGACTGTCACAGGCTCCGTAGGTGGTAAGTTTTCTGCACTTCTTGCTCAAAAACTTCCGCGTTCATCCTTGGGCAGATTTCCTGCAAATAAATAGAAACTTACATAAAAATAAATATAAAAAGGCTTTTGGACACACACTAAACCTAAGCAAAAAAGCATTAAATATACCGTGAAACAACGGTATATCAAAAAATTTGATAGGCTCAAACTTACTTCTCAAATAAGAAGTAAAACGGTCGTATCAAGTAAAGAACCCAACTAATGAGGTTGGGATTGTTCCCACGAGGAAAATAGTTCAAACTTAACTTACTCTATTATTACTATTGTTCTGTCAATTATTCCCTTAGAAAACAAAGACAATAAAAGGGAGGTTTTTACTTCTAAATGAATAAAATTAACTAGCTAAATTAAAGGAGACAACTAACAGATTCAATTGTTTGAGTTTAATTAGTTAATAAAAGTAACTAGGGTTTACATATCCCCTACAGGTTCCTAACTTCATAATTCTAACTATAACAATTCTTTCCTAGTATCTTGCATGCAAAGTGATAAGTTATGTATCTCTAAATCCTTGGTCCACACCTTGGTTCGGCTACATGTGTTTCTATACTAACACTTACCTTTACCTCATATTAAGCATCGTATTCGATATTTGACTATGTTACCTCGTACCAATCAATACTAACCTCCTAGATAGTATACAGTAAATCTATGTTGATAATTCTTTTCCTATTATCTACGTCCTTGGTCCGGCAAGCAGCATTAAGGCGAGTTCTAACGTTGGTCATCCATTAAAAAGACTTCTAAGAAAATGAATTATCAATACACCCAAGACACTATTCTAGTCATATGGGATCATGCAGTACTGTTGTCGGCGATGATAGCCAGGTTGGAGGTGGACTTTACCTGGCTTCTACAAGGGGTCATGCACGAGAGCTCTTTTAAGGTCACAACTACTTACCCTTTCCTGTGCATGATATTTTTTTATATAGGTCCGCAGGGGTGCGTATCTGGCACATTGATTAGCTGAAGACCCCGCTTGGCACTGTTGATATCGGCCTCATCGGGGATGAGGCCAATGAGTTGGCTCCACGCGGAGGGCCCCATTCAGAGTTGCCTCCACTTGGTGACAATCTAGCTGATATGGTAGCGCCGGCTCGCACGACTACCCATGCTGCTTCTGAAACCACTAACACTACCTCAGTCGAGTCTATCCCGGGTAGTAGCACTGCCGCGAGCTTCTCTCGCTCAGCCTCTTTCCCCGCTCTGCGCTTGCTAGGGTCCAGAAGCTTGAGGCACAGATGGCTACACTTCAGCATCACATCCAGCCTTGGATGCAGAGGTCTATTGCTGAGGCAGAAGAGTGGTTGGAGCGGAGAATGGTCCATCACATAGAGCGGAAGATCGTTGAGGTTCATCAGCGCTTGGATGCTTTTGATTTTCGAGTGCTAGCTTGGCCAGCCCCTCAGGTGGATGTGTCGACCCTTTAGGCTACGGTCGAGAGTCTTTGTGCAGACATTGATATGATCCAAGAGGCTAGGGTGCCTAAATCTGAGTCCCCTTCTGCAGAGCCTGCTGAGGACACAGTGATGGTGTCCTTATTCACCACTTCTGAGATTCCACCACCAGCTCCTCCAGAGCATGCCAAAAGGCATAGGGGTCGAGATGAGAATGAGGCTAGAGCACGGAAGAAGGAGCGCCGTGATATGGAGGTTGGGAGGAGAGCCTCGCTTGGTGATGAGGAGGCGCGTCGGATGAGTAGAGTTAGCTGTTGGGGCATCTAGCTCCAAAAATGTAGAGATAGCGGTAGGCACTGCTGATAGTGTTGTTGATGATGAGGACACTACTGAGGGTGTCTAGATTACAGTGGTATTGGGTTCCGGGGAACCATACCCACCAACTTGTTGATTGTCAGCGCTTTGCGCCCCAGGTTTGCTTCACCTACCACTCTCATATATCAATTTTTTATGCATTGGCGACAATTTCATGTCTTTTTGTTGGGGGTGGGGTAAATGGAAAGTGATTTCTAGGGTGAAGTCTGAGTAGCCCAATTCACTATCCTCTTTTGGGTTTTCTTGCGTGTGTTCTTTTACCCCAAGAGACTGATTATTTTTTCTATTGAACTGGCATGTCTATATCTTGTGTACATAGTAAAACTCTGAAGCATGATAGCAAAAATGATATCTTGATGAAATGAAAATGATGCATGACTAGGCATAGTAATTGATAAATGTGTGGCTCTAAGCATGACATATAGATGCACCACTGCATGACCCTAAGTCTAAAATTCGAAATAGGTGTCTGATAGTCTTGTTGAGTAACGATATGTCATGTGAGTGTGAGGAAGATTTGAACAACCCATTGTTTGTATTGAGCTAGAACTTGCCTGGTTACTCCTGCTAAAAGTAAGCAGTAATAGACAATTAGGAAAGGATCATAGGCCCTTGTTTAATATAGCCCATTTTTAGCCTAAATTAAAAAACCAAATGAAATTAATCCTTCTTTTATCCAAATGATTTCAGCTTAAACTAGACCTTTCTTTTTCACCCCAACTGATCTTTTCTGGGAATAATGTGTTGGCCCTGGTCCCTCCTTGGATATGAGCACTTTGGGTATTGTGTACTTTGACTCATGGCAAAGCAATGAGTTTAGGGTGGCTTTTATGAGGAATGTCCTGGAATGTGGGGTTGAAAGAACAAAGAGAGAGAAACAACATAGGTAAAGTGACTTAATAACCAGTTGAAAAAAATGAAATAAAAAATACAATAAATACTAGCAAGAAAAGAAGAGAGTCACCTACACAAATGAAGAAAGATGGAAAAATAGCAAGGTTAAAGAATATGAGAAACTGGGCGAAATAAAATGATAAAAAGTGGTATGTTTAATTGATATGTGAATAAGGGCAAAAAGTCACTAAAGTATACCTAAATATACCCTACCTAACCATGAGCCTATGTTACAAGATATGAAAGTCCTATCGTGATCCTAAAAATTTTATAGCGAACTTAAAGTAGTGAAAATAAGGGCAAGCTTATGGCAATATGTATGAATGAGTTTTGAATCTATTCTGAGAGCGAATGTTGAAAAGTAATCCTTATACTAAAACAGAAAGCGGTGTGTGAAAAATGAGGATGTTGTTTTGAAGTGAGGACACTAGTTGCAATACCAGAAATATTAGCACCTCGGTGAGAAATTGAAGAGGGTAGGTGTTAGTTCGTGGTGAGTTTGTATCATGGTGTTATCCCACAAAATTCAAGCCTAATAGTGATAACATGCATAAATATGATGAGACAGATTGGGATTGATAACCAAATAATTGCGAAAGCTAAAACATGGATACTATTGTACAAACATTTTGTAGTGAGTCATAGTGCGTCGCTTGAGGACACACAATGAATTTAAGTTGAGGGTGTCGATATACCGTGTTTTCACGGTATATTTAATGCTCTTTCTTTAAGTTTAGTGAGTGTCCAAAAGCCTTTCTGTATTGATTTTTATGTAAGTTTCTATTTATATGCATGAAATCTGTCGAAGGATGAACGCGAAAGTTTTTGAGCAAGAAGTGCAGAAAAGTTACCACCTACGGAGCCTATGACGGTCCGTAGGTGGAATCGCGGTGAGGCTGCTGAAGGAAGATGGGGAAATCTGACCAAGTGTGGGGTTACGAAGTGCGTGACGGACCGTCGTAGCCATGACTGTCCGTCTAGCTAGTTCGTCATGAAGTTCAGAGAAGTAGTCCAGTACTTAAATTCCAAAAGTTTAAGTGTTATGGAACGGAGACGGACCGTTGTGCCTGTGAAAATTTGTCATGCCTTCCGTCGAGGGTAATGAAGAGAGCAGCAGAAGAATTTGCAAAGTATGGGACGAAGGAGTCAATGACGGCCCTTTGTAACCACGATGCCTCGTCGCGAGGTCCGTCGACCCAGCTGCGTTTTGACAGATTTTCAGCAAATAGAGTCCTTCTTTGATTATGTTTTTTGTTTTTTTATAAATGGTTCAAAAAACCCTCATTTTTGGGGTTAGACTCTCAGATAGATAGACTCTTGGTGATTAGACACTTTTATGTTGTATTCTTTGAGGAGATTATTTTTATTATTACACTTTGGATTGTTATACTTTTCTCTGGAGTTGATTGTTGGAAATTTTTTCGATTAATCAAGTAAATTTATGGATTTTATTATTTCTCATTGAAGTAAGTGCATGAATTATTATATTACATATTTGAATATTGAGATTATGACTATGGGTAGCTAAACTCCATAACTAGGGTTGTGGGAACCATAGGTGAATAATGAGGTAAAACCTAACTAAAATAACAAATCTAGAATAGTGTCTTGCATGTATTGATTTATTCTTTCGCTTAGAACTCTTTTTACAGATGGCCAACGTTAAAACTCGCCTTAATGCTACTTTCCGGACCAAGGAGGTAGATAATATGAATAGAATTATCAACATAGATTTAGTGTATACTATCTATTAGGCTAGTATTGATTTGTACGAGGCAATAACTTAGTCAAATATCGAATAAGATGCTTAATATGAGGTAAAGGTAAGGGTTAGTATAACAACACACGTAGCCGGACCAAGGTGCGGAGTGAAATTTTCTAGATGCCGGACCAAGGATTTAGAGATACATAACTTATCACTTTGCATGCAAGATACTAGGAAATAATTTTTATAGTTAGAATTATTAAATTGGGAACCTGTGGGGAACAAATAAACTTTAGTTACTTTTATTAACTGAATAAACTCCAACATTTGAATCTGTTAGTTGTCTCCTTTAATTTAGCTAGTTATTTTTATTCATTTAGAAGTAAATACCCCCCTTTTATTGTCTTTGTTTTCCATGGGAATAATTGACTCAATAGTAGTGATAATAGATTGAAGTTATGTATGAACTATTTTTCTCGTGGGAACGATCCTAGCCTCATTAGTTGGGTTCTTTACTTGATATGACCGCTTTACTTCTTGACAAAACAAAGAAAATCAACAAGAGAGGAGATTTGAGAAGTAAGTTTGAGCGTATAAAATTTTGTTGTCTATAGTGTCTGCCGAAAGTTCCTCTCTTCACCCTTGTCTAAGTCCCGCACGACGGGAGCCTCTGATGGGGCGTCAAAGCCACGACTGGCTGTTGACTGCTCCCTCGCCAGGGTCTGCCTGGGATAGACTGCACATTGATTTTCGGTCCGTCCTCAAGGACCCTTTGGTGGTACTTGCGCATAATTTCCCAGACATTTCCAACCCAAATACGACCGTATAAAAGTTTAACACTTATAACATGAATTTCATCCAAAACGAACAGGTAAAACCTTACGAAACTAGCCGAGACATACAAAGTCAACTCAATACCTATCTTCGAACGTCAATGACGTTCTTGGACATTTGACCTCCAAACTTCATGAAAATTTAAAAACTGCAATAAATGCTATATTGAGTAAATTGATAACCATATAATCTCATGCATCAACCACAAACACATAAAACCACATATGAGGCACTTAGGTGACTTAGTCATCGAACGTCTTGGTCGTCCCTTGACGTTTCTCTTCCAATGCACCTAAAATCTTTGCTACTGCCTCTATACCACATTATAGACCAAATTATGACCTTATATAACCATTACAACCATGTTAGGCTCTAGATTTACCGAAACAATTTTTGCGGTGGCGGTGCTATGTGATTGATGTGGTCTTGTCGGCGTTACTTTGTGTGTTATGATGATAATGGACTTGTCGCCAATACATGAAGTATTATGCTGATGTATGAAATTGATTAGGTGAAGTATGATAATTTTATTCTACATGTGATTATGTCAGGACCGGAGTCTAGACCCTAGCCGAAACCAGCGTCGTTGACCTCTCAGAGGTCGCAAAAAAGCCTACATACGTCATCGTTACATCATCTAGGATAATTTTAGGGGAAAATTTTAACTTTTTTTGCTTAGACTTCTTAGTGAGAAACATTGAACTCGCATAACACTATCTGCATAAATTCATAAGCATTACAACAACAATCTAATACCAAGATAATCAAATGAATGACATAGTCAATATCTGTATAAAATATAGAGTTTCAAAAATGGCATCAAAATAATATATGAAAATAAAATGGAAAGAAACACTCGTGGAATATACTTTACGAGGTAATGCTAGAATAAAATAGTAAGCATCCTTATAAGCATGAGGGACTACCAAATTCGGATGAAATCTCTAAGTCTGGATAACTTTAGTGTCATTTCGTAAGTTCAAGCGTCCAGCTGCACATGTACCTAAATGTATAGAGTTGTATGGGATTAATACACACTTGTACTAAGTATGTGTATATGCAAGGACTCACCAAGGACATGCATGGATAAGAAGAGCTCTCTCCTAATGATATGAGTTAAGGAAAGTCAAGTCAAGTCAATGGACATGCAAATATCGGACTAGGAAAGTCATGCTATGAGAGTAACTTGCATCATCATACCTTACATATTGATCACAACACATAACATACTGATTATTAGCACATAACATATTTCATATCATTCTTCCATATGCCATGAGACCTTGGAATCATGGACTTGACATTAGGACTTCCCAAAATGAGGGCTCAATATATGGGACCTCAATTAGGGTGCCTTCTTTTGTAAACAAAAAGTCTGCTTCATTCATTCATACGTACTTCATTTTCATTCATTCGTAATCTAGTGTAAACACCAACCATACCTAGGATGTAGTTTAAGACTTTCATTGAGTTCGCTGTGCAATGACAAAGAATGACCTAGTGTCATTACTTAAGTCTAGCTCACCTCTTTATTATCCTATCCTAACACCTTTGGTATCATTCATTTCATTATGTGCATTACATGAGGGTTGCCTCATTCTTTCTTAGGGAATTATAACATTAACCGATATAGATCATATGAGAATCATGAAATCTAGTGTAGAACCCCACACCGAAAACAAGTGGAATCATCGGCAAAAATGAACCAAAAAATGCTAGCGTATATAAGGAATCAAACCTGCTACAATATTCTATTGGCACTAATAGGTTAAAAAACTAGGAGATATAAGGAGACCCATACCCGTTTGGACGGATAATCTCATCTCATGAGAATTACACGAACCTCTGCCTTCCCGAAAGAAGGAATCACAACTCTTAGCTAGACTATCAGTGCTTAGTATAAAGATCCATTACATTCATCTCATACATCACATGAAGTTGGCTTCTAGCACGAGGAATCATAGCTCACTAGATGATTTCTCATCTAATCATTTGTATTAAGTATGCTTTAACGTCAATACTTTCATTACAGTGTTCATACAGACTAGTCTTTTTATCAACCTTGCACTCTCATAGGTGAGTACGTTTTTGTAACATTTACTTAGGCTCGTTTGAGATTTCTCTCACCTTTTACATTAGCTTCTTATCAAGTTGAAACCACATTCATTAACTTTGTAACGTTTACTCTTCATAATTACTAATCACTTGACGTGAATGTTCATTTCATCGTATGCGAATGCACTTGTCCCTTTAATGTGTGTCACACTCTTACCTAACCCATCTGGGGTTTCGTCATCTCTTCACATAACATCTTAGTTTCACTTAATTTTAAACATATGCTAGACTTATGAGTCCATACATACAAGTTCTGAGGATTCATTCATTGATCGTCTAAGTGATTCATATTTATCCAAGATTATGTGGTACAAGACTTATGCATCTTGTAGGCATGCCAAGATATCGATTTCGATCCTTAGAGGCAACATTCATTAAATATTTGTAGACGTACGACTTATGTGTCAATACGGGATTGGGCAAGGGAACCTGATTTTGAATCCCTTGAGCAACACTTAATTTTAGATTAAACTTGATAATTGCACTTTTCAGATTTGGGAGACCCTAGTTAGATCCCCATCAATCCCATACTATTTCCTTTCTTTTCCTCTTCTCTTTCTCATTTAAGACAAGGAGGTTGTGGGATCAATCTCCCACAGGCTCATACTTTTTCTCTTAATTTATCTCTTAATTTTCTCACCTATGCAAGAGATTTTGGGTTTAATCCCCACTCACCATATTTATTTTTCTTGTTTATTTTTCTCCTAACTATATCATCTATTCAAGAGGTTGTGGGTTCAATCCCCACTCACCACATTTATTTTTCTTCTTTATTTTTTCTCCTAACTCTCTCATCTATTAAAGAGTTTGTGGGTTCAATCCCCACTCACCACATTTCTTTTTCTCTATTATTTTTCTCCTAACTCTCTCATCTATTCAAGAGGTTGTGGGTGCAATCCCCACTCACCACATTTATTTTTTTCCTAACTCTCTCATCTATTCAAGAGGTTGTGGGTTCAATCCCCACTCACCACATTTATTTTTCCTTTCGTTTTTCTCATGAAATTTTTATGTAATATGCATTTGGTGAGATCTTGGGTTCAATCCCGAATGACCTCACATTTGAAATAAAATATTAAAACATACCTCCAACTCCACAATAATGGCCGAGACCATAATTTCCAGCAAGCTAGCAATTTGGTCCTCTTTCAATTCGTTTTTCTCTCATTTTTTATGTTGATTCTTGGCATATTTCGTGTGAAATTTATTCAGAAAAATTACACTTATATGAACATCACACTTTTAACATATTCTCATACGTAAAATAAAACATTTTAACATGTAAATTTCAAGCAGCAAAACATAGTGAATTCATGGCACGCACATGCACGAACAATTAACTTAATACACTTTCCCGGAACACATCTTTCATTCTTACATAATTTCCTAATACACATCAAACATGTAATCACAACCAGACCTAATATCAACTACCAGAATACAAACCAACGCATACTTTGAATTTTTTAAAGGATCTAATGACAGGGGCATGCAACGGGGACAACCTTAGTTTTTCAATCACAATTAAATTGAACCTTAATGGTCTCTTGGTAAAAGTACAAAGAGAGAGGGAAAATCATACCTTAATGTATTTCAACACTTGTTTCAATTCTGCCTATTCTCACGACAGCATTGCCTCACAACCAAAATCCAAAACCCAATCCGTCGAGAAGAATATTGTTGACGTTCGTTTTTAGCTTAGCTTTTTGTTTGAGTTTTTGTGTGTAATTTCTTCAAGAGTGAAGATCTATTATTTTCACTTCTTTGGCTAATGGAAAACGTGAGAATGAGAGTGAGAGACGTTAGAATGAGAGGATTAGGATTAGGAGAGTTAGGTGGAGACTTAGTCAAACTAGCACTCCCCATTATTTATTAATAATAATATTATTATTATTTTCTACTAAAATCTTATTTTCTTTTAACTAAATCAGCAAATCAAATACTTTTTAATTTAACTAATTCAGTAAATACAAGAAATAAATTAAATCATTACTTCCACCAAGGCTCGAACCGGGGTGGAGCATGATTTTGCTTAAAGGATTAAATTCGGTAACCTCTACCTAAATTGACCGTCCACCATATTAATTAATTATTCAATTAAATATTTAGGGTAATTACAATACTACCCTTAGCCTGGAAAAGATCATTTTACCCCTTGACCCTCCAATCTTAAGTTTACCTTTTCTTAAGTCCGATTAATACTCATCTGGGTAAATCTTCATATTCGGGTGTCCTACATTGCTGGACCCAACTTTTCCTAGCTCAACTAACTCACAAAGTTAGTTCTCTTGGCTTCTGCAGAGGTTCATAGGTCTGATTCTACGCAAATCAATCCGTGTGAACCCAATTTAATCTAGGCATTCTAGATGCGTTAGCCATTACTTAGCATAGTCATTTTAGGGTTGTAACATTATCCCCCCTTGGAACATTCGTCCCCGAATGACACTGCACATAATTTTAATATAAAGAGGATGATTTTCGAAAATATCTTAACATACTTGAGACTTTACTCTTTGTGAATTTCTGTTTGACACTCACTCTGGACAATAAATATTACTCAAGCTTATCTGAAACTTCATATTTGAGATTAAGGAACTTCCTTCTAAATCGCACTTAACTTGATGCACCTCACAACTCATGCAACACATAAAAAATTCATGTCCATGCTATACAAAAACAACAGTATGATATGCAAACATGAAATCATTTTAACTCACATAGTGCAATTATTACAGATACGCTTAGGAGGAGTATATCTCACCACTTAGATAACATCTTGTTTGCCTTAAGATTTGAAATCATATGGCTTTGTTGGATTGATCCATGCCCTGCCCATTTATACTCTATCTCATTTGGCAACTTAAACCTCACTTCCCTTGTTTTATAGTCTATGGTAGCATAACACTTATTGATAAAATCCATACCTAAGCTATTCAATGCTTTTTTTTTGAAGAATATCTGGTTCACATACTAGTAGGTTAGTGCACATCCTTGAAACCTACTAGAAGCTTCACATTAATTGACTAAGGAACTCCTTCATAAACTATTCTCATCAAAGCATACAACATAAATATACACATAAGTCACATAAGTAAGTTATTAACATGATGAGTCCAACATATTAACTTCACTAGTGTATAAAACCCACACATGAAAAACTAATTTAGGCTACGCACCCGAGACACACAAGAGGGATCTTCCCCTACACCCCCAAATTTGAGTGGAAGAATCGTTGCCTCCTTAGAGCATCTTCACAAGGTCCATTCAACCGAACTTTGTCCTTCCCTTTTTTCTTGGCCTCTAATATACAGATAATCCTTCATCATGTGACCCAGTTATGTACAACTATAACAAGCGATAGAGACCCTCATACACTCTTCTCCATGAAGTTTTCCACACTTCCTACAAGGTGGCCTCTCATGACGTGTATCTACTTCACTGTTTCTCTTAACTCTAGGCTCGGAATCCCCATCACAGCGACCTTTGAGGAACTTGACTCCCCTTGATGGGAGAGTCCTTTCTTAAACCCGGGTTTATCCCTTATTTTAGTACTACTCTTCCTTGAAAAATTCTTCTCAACTTGCCTTGACCTGTTCCCTTCCCTAGTATGCTTCCTCTTCCTGCTTTCCTCCTCTTGTTGGACATGGACCCTAAGCCTAGAAAGTTCCATGCTATCATGCAACATATATGCCCTACACTACTCCTCGAGATCCTCAACAATCATACATCCGCTGTAAACGGGAGGATTCACCCTCGTGAAGTCCCTTAACATTCTATCCATGGTGCTGGATGGTGGGTTCTCCTTTGGAACACCTTGTTGCTCCGTCTGGGCTGTCATAGCCTGAGCTTGTAAAGTGATGGCTTGCATCATCTGTACCAAGGCTGTCCTCACTTCTCCATTTGTTAACCTAGTTGGGTTAAAAGGCATCTCCATTCCAGTAGCTGGAGCCTTCGGAGGAACTTGAATTACCCCAGCACATGCTCTTCCAATCTCTCCGCCTGCATTTCACGTCGTATTCATCTTTGCGAATCTCAAGAGTTGATGTCAGATACTCTCTTAACACCAATTAGTCAGACAAGAGGGAAAGCACGATAAGATCACAAGAAGGAACTTTTTCCTATGCATTATGCAGTCTCTAATTCAGGATAGTGGTGCACTTCAGTACCATGACTTAGAAACTACTCAATGTGGTTGATGTTAACTTATGATCCTCGAAATTTAACCTCTCTCTAATAAAAACTTTGTCATGACCGGAGTCTAGACCCTAGCCGAAACTGGTGTCATTGACCTCTCTGAATTTGCAGACAAGCCTACATATGTCATCGTTACATAATCTAGGTTCATTTTAGCAGAAAATTTGAACTTTTTGTTTGCTAAGACTTCATAGTGAGAAACATTGAAATCTCATAACACTATCTACATAAAATCATAAGCGTTCACAACAACCATCTAATACCAAGATAATCAAATGAAATACATAGTCAATATCTGTATAAAATATAGAGTTGTCAAAATGGCACCAATACAGTATCTTAAAATAACTCGGAAAGAAACACTAGTGGGACATACTCCACCAGATATTGTCTATGTCTAATGATAGAATAAAATATGAACCATCCCAAAAAATATTAGGGCCTACCAAATTCGGATGAAAGCTCCACGTCTGGATAACTTCAGTCTCGATTCGTAAGTTCTAGAGTCCAGCTGCACCTGCACCTAAAAGTAAAGAGTTGTATGGGATTTGTAGACACTTGTACTAAGTATGGGTATATGCAAGCACACACCAAGGACATGCATTATTAAGAAGAGCTCTCTCCTAACAATATGAATTATGGAAAATCAAGTCAGTCGGCTTGCCAATATCGGATTAGGAAAGTAATGCTATGAGAGTAACATGCATCATCATACGTAACATATTGCACACAACACATAACATATTGCTTATTAGCACATAACATATTTCATGTCATTCATGCATATGCCATGAGACCTTGGAATCATTGAATTTACATTAGGACTTCCCAAAATGAGGGCTCAACATATTGGACCTCAATTAGGAAGACTTCTTTAGGAAACACAGAGTCTGCTTCATTCATTCATACGTACTTCATTTTCATTCGTTCCTAAGCTAGTGTAAATCCCAGGCTTACCTAGGATGTAGTATAAGACTTTTAATGGGTCCGCTGTGCAATGACCAAAATTGACCTAGTGTCATTACTTAAGTGTAGCTCACATCTTGATTATCTTATCCTAACACCTTTCGTATTGTTCATTTCATTATGTGCATTACTTGAGGCTTTCCCCATTCTTTCTTTGGGAACATTAACCTCGACATAGATCATGTACGAATCATGATATCCAACGTTTTACCCAACACCAAAAAGTGGTGGAATCACCGGCCTTAGTGAACCAAAACACGCTAGTATATATAGGAAATCGAACCCTACTAGAACCCTGTAATGGCAGTATACGTTAAAACACTAGGATATATAAGGAGTCCCATAATCGTCTGGACGGACAGTCTCATATCATGAGAATTACACCAACCTCTGCCTTCTCGAAAGAAGGAATCTCACCTTATAGGTAGCCTATCGGTTCTCAGTTTAAAGTTCAATTACATTAATCTCATACATCATAGAAGCTAGCTTCTAGCATGAGGCATCATATCTCATTAGATGATTTCTCATCTCATCATTAGTATTAAGTATCCTTTAATTTTAATATTTTCATTACGGTGTTCATAGATACTGATCTCTTCATTAACCTTATACTCTCATAGGTGAGTACGTCTTGGTAACATTTACTTAGGCTCATTTACGATTTCTTTCACCTTTCACATTAGCTTCTTATCAAGTTGTCACAACATTCATTAACTTTAGCACATTTACTCTTCATAATGATACATTTTTTACGTGAATGCTCATTTCATCAAACCCCAATGCACTTGTCCCTTTAATGTGTGTCACACTCTTACCTAAACCCTCTGGGGTTTCATCACCTCTTCACAAAAAATCTTACTTTCACTTACTTTTAAACGTATGGTGGACTTATGAGTACAAACATACAAGCAATGAGGGTGCATTCATAGTTCGTCTAAGTGATTCATATTTAGCCAAGATTATGTGGTACAAGATTTATGCATCTGATAGGTATCCCAAGATATCGATTTCAATCCTTAGAGGCAGCATTCATTAAATATTTTTTCACGTATGACTTATGTGTCAATACGGGATTGTGCAAGAGAACCCGATTTCGAATCCCTTGAGCAACACTTAATCTTATATTAAACTTGATAATTGCATTATTAAGATTTGGGGGACCCTAGTTCGATCCCCATCACTCCCGTAATATTTAGTTTCTTTTCCTCCTCGCTTTCTCATTTAAGGCAAGGAGTTTGTGGGATCAATTCCCCACAAGCTTCTTCCCTTCTCTTAATTTATCTCTTAACTTTCTCACCTATGCAAGAGGTTGTGGGTTCAATCCCCACTCACCACATTTATTTTTTTACTTTATTTTCTCCTAACTCTCTCATCTATTAACGAGGTTATGGGTTCAATATCCACTCACCACATATATTTTTCTTCTTTATTTTTTCTCCTAACTCTCTCATCTATTCAAGAGGTTGTGGGTTCAATCCCCACTCACCACATTTATTTGTATATTTTATTTTTCTTAACTCTCTCATCTATTCAATAGGTTGTGGGTTTAATCCCCACTCACCACATTTATTTTTCACTTTTATTTTTATCGTAACTATCTCTTCTGTTCAAGAGGTTCTGGGTTCAATCCCCACTCTCCAAATTTACTTTTCTTTGGTTTTTATCATAAAATTTTTATGTAATTTGCATTTGGTGAGGTCTTGGATTCAATCTCCAATAACCTCACATTTTAAATAATAATTTAAAACACAGCCCCAACTCTAAATATAGGCCAAGACCAACATTTCAAGGAAGCTGGAAGTTTGGTCCTCTTTCAATTCGTTTTTCTCTAATTTTTTAATGTTGATTATTGGAATTTTTCTTGTGACATTTATTCACCAACATTACAATTATATGAACATCACACTTATAACATATTCGCACACATAAAGTACAACATTTTAACATGTAAATTTCAGGCAACAAAACCTAGTTAGTTCACGACACACACCTGCACAAACAGCTAACTTAATACACTTTCCCGGAACACATCTTTCATTCTTTACATAATTTCTGAATACAAATTAAAACATGTAATCACAACAAGACATAAAATTATCTACAAGAAACATACCAATGCATAGTTTAAATCTTTAAAAAGATCTAATGAAAGAGGCATGCAACAGGGACAACCTTAGTTTTTCAATCGCGATTAAACTGAAACTTAACAGTCTCTTGGGAAAGGGACCAAGAGAGAAGAAAACTTATATGTTAATGCCTTTCAACACTTCTTTCAATACTACCTATTCTCACAGGTCGCAAACAAGTAGCTTCTTATCTATCATCACAATCATATAGTGAAATTTGCGGAAATTTAAAACTTTTAAAGCATAATGAAGTATACATAGAAATCATATAACTACTACATAGATTAATATTCTAATAATCTCATACTAAACAACAATCTACAATTTATGAAACAGTTTAAATGAAATGATCAATATATAACGTAATAGTTTGCCAAAACAGCCTTAATACAAAGCTTCAAAATAAACATATGAAAAGAAACGCTAGGGAAAACATCAAATAACTTTGTTAAAAGTACTAGGATAGAAATAGAAGTGTAGAATCCTCGAACTCAAGAGGACCTACCAAAGGTTGGAGATCAATCAACCAAACAACTATGACGAGTCTTCAACCTTCTCTCTAACCTGCACGTATAAAGCTAATAATAGTAAAGGATTTGTACTCACTTTTACTGAGTATGGGTGAATGAACACAAAAATGGAAGGACTATGCCTGATCAAGGAAAGCTCTTCCTATAACAACATGCCATTTCCGAAAAGTGAAGTCACTAGACTTCCCTAATTCGTTATTTTTGAATTGTAGTATAAGTATGACTTATTATAATGCATTCAAAGCACACAACTCATTTTCTTTTTGAATAAAACCTTAGAATAATGAACATAATTTTAAAAAAACTCGAACAAAATTTAAAAATTTTGCTCCTCCAAACCCGCGAGCCCTCTTGTAAACACTTAGTTTATTTTTCAGATCTTTTTTCTTCTTGTTGTTGTGTAATTCAATGATTCTTTTGACCCTATGTTTTACGTAGAAGTGCTATGATTCATTTTAGTCTCATACCTACAATAAATCAAGTAAGTAATCCGAAGGACTAAGGAAATAATTTATCTACAATTTAGCAAGAAATCTTATTAAGCCAATCTTTATTGATTATGCCTATTATTTGACCCTTTGTATAATATAAGAATTATTTATAAGCCAATCTTGTTTTGCTATGATAATCTTCATAATAAAATAAATCATTACGAGCCAATCTTATTTGGCTTTGATCATTTTCATAATATAAGAATTCATTATAGGCTATGCCCATTGTCTGGTGAAACTTCATTCTTATCAAGAAATCATGGCTAATATTCTTAAGCTCTCACTTTCTTAGCTCACATTGAGCCTACAGTTCTTCTTGTTTCTTTCTTACTTTCTAAAATAAATCTTTATAATTAAGATCATGCAAGCTAACATGAAATTCAATGTCTACCCCACACCGAAAAGGGGTAATTCACCGATCAAAGTGAATTTAGATTATGTGAGCTAACATGAAATCCAGTGTATGTCACACACCGAAAAGGGGTGGTTCACCATCTAAAGTTAACCCATGTTAAGTGTTCTCCCCACACCGAATATAGGTTCTTCACGGCTAAAGTGAATTGAATACTTTCTTTGAGAATTTAACTGACATAGATCATGTGAGTTAAGCATTAAATCCAGTGTCTGCCCCACACCAAAAAGGGTTGGTCTCACCGGCCAAAGTGAAATTGCATCACACCTAGCTCACTTAGATGAAATCCACTGGCTAGTTCCTATGCTGGCAACATAGTTCCAAAACTAAGAGATATACGGAGACTACTTATCCATCTTGGTGGTAGCCTCATCTCATGAGGCTTACATGTGCTGGCACAAGCTCATTGCTAGTCTATCGGTGCTTTTCTCAACTTCTTTTTCTTACATATTTTAGAGTTTACTCAAACATTATGGAAGCTTGGTTCTAGTTATGAGGTTTAATTAACTCTTTGGATAACCGGTCATCCCTTTCTTTACTTGATGAAATGTGAATTTAACCTTAAATTATAATCTTTGAGTTGATGAGACTTGTCTCACGATTATTAACACCATCATATGTGAGTATCTTTAACATTGTTGTCTTAGGTGTTTGTGAGACGTCTCACTTTCTTTAACACCTCATTCTGATCACTTTCCCAAGTCAAAGTCTTTTAATTATGTTATTACTCACCTAAAATCGTTTCATGTCTTTTGGTAGCTTTATAACATTTTTTATAAACGTTCAGAACATTGTTCAATGTAGTTACTATGTTCATAATTCATTTTAAAAGGGTATGTTGTGACTTGTCCCAATGATTGTTATGCCCTTTATTGTGAATTCAAAGTTACATTGGTCATTCTTAATTTGGTTTACATTGGTCATTAGCCAATATTTCCATCATACTTTCAAAGCTATATTGTAAGCCAATTCCTTTCAACTTTTTGGGCAAAACAATGTTAGCCAATTTATTGGCATGAACCAATTTTTCTTAAGCTATTTTCATTATATTATAACTAACCAAATTAATTAATTTAATGAATAATGGAGTGATTCCTCAACATGAACAAGTTGAAACTTTGACATTTTAACAGTAACTAAACTTCATAGCCAATTCATAGTAACTTCATATTCTCAAAAAAACAAGTAAACCTTATATCATTCCTTAATTTGTGTAACTAACACTCAAATCAATCAAATCCAATCTATAGGCCTCATTAATAATTATTAAATCAAGAACCTACACATAAAAATCAATTGTCACCACATACCAACGACATGTTTGTTATTTACATATACATACTTATTAGAATAAAAAACAATGATAACTAAGGAGATGGACGTTCAACTATGTCATTAAGAATAACCCTAGTTTAAAAATTCATGCGTTTGCAACATTTGAAAAGCCTCTTGGAGGAAGAATTCCTGGATAAAAAACCCATACATGTATAATTTAATATATGAAGATCACCTTGCACGAAACTTGATGAAAACCTTGAAATCGCCTAAGAGAATCGACAGAAAATTTCTATTTTTTCTTTTCATTTGTTTAATGTTTTTCGTCGTGAATTTCTTAGTATTTGAACGTGATTCTATGTCTTAGGAACTTATATTGACTCATTCAACTTAGGATTATTAAGTAAATTTAATAAATGAATTACTTAATTACTAAAACGACCCTCCTAGATTGATTAAAAATAGGAAAACATTTAATTAGTCAAATATGAAATTTTTTTCCTAAGAATTTACGCTTTGTTTAGAAATTTCCCTTAATTAATTATTTTCTTAACTTAATTAATTAATGCACCTAGTGTAATTACTAAAATACCCCTAAGTCATTGGGAACATAACTAACCCTTTAGGACCATCTTAGGTTAGTACTAGGATATTTGTCAATTAGTTCTTTGTCTAGTGTTAGCATTTTGGTTTTACCACTTAAATTAATTAATTAAGTTGCTAATTTAATTAATTAGGTGACATAGGGTAATCACTAAAGTACCCTTAAGTCGTTAGGACCATAACTAACCCTTTGGATTATCCTAAGTTAGATACTAGGATATTTCTTGAAATAGTAACTAGGTTAATGCCACCCAATTATATCCTAGGTTTTCAGGTGCACTAGATAATTTATTCTTCTTATCCTAGATTATTTAGCTATTTAGGTCAGTTAGTTAGAGTCTAGATTTTGTTAGATATCTAGGCCCCACATTGTTGGACCGTTGTGCAGACCTGCCCCTTAAATTCCCTAATCGAATTCGGTTAGGGTGGTCCCCTCCCTTGGCCGCTTCTTCACTTGTGCTTGCACATTTGTTGCTTGCACTTTATTAACTAACTATTTTTGATGGTTCTTCTTGAATGTTTAGTTATTGTCCCATGGATCCTCACTATGCTCTTAGGAACTTCTTAATCTACATGACCGTTTTAAGTGGTCATGTGCTATGACACATGGCTACCTCCTATCTATTATATATTTTGAAGAATATTATATTTTATCTTAGGGTCTTCTTTGCAGGTAAATTTCTTAAACCAGCTCATTAATACTTAGAAAAATTGGCTAACACCCTTTAAGCCAATATTTTCTAACATGCCCAATATTTTGCTTATTTGGGTATTATATAGAAATTGGCTAATACCCCTTAGCCAATTTTCTATACTACACCCAATATTTCTCAATATTGGGCATTGGAATGCCTAGGTATCCCCAATACGGATTCTTAAAGACCTATTAAACTCTTCACTAGACATGTAATTTTCTAGAATGTTACAGTGTTCTTTACTCTTGGGATATATTTCCCCAAGAGGTCCTTCAAAATTTTGATCTTTAAATCACCCAATTGATAGGATTTTCTCTACAATTGGGCATTATTTTAAATTTGAAATTGATGATTGATTATGACTAATTGTGATTACCGATGTCTAATTATGTATAGTTTTTTGAGTAATTGTTGTTGATTATTGGGTATTTCTTATAGATCTTGTCATTTCCCCAATTCCCCCAAATCTTGGATCTTGCTTATGAATTGATGGAAATTGAAGAATGTATTGATATTTAGATTTTTCCTAACTAATATATTTCATTCATGGACTGCCATGGGTTATGTATCGCTGGTATTGGATCTATTCTTGAAGAATTCCTTATTAACGTTTTCCCCTTAACCCTAGTTTATGAAATGAGGTTTAATTGATTAGTGTTGATGTAATTGACATAGTTATTGTGTTGACTACTATTATATGATGTTATTACACCTATTGATGGATGAAAATTGTTGGTTGATTGTAAGACCATTGAAGAAGGCTTATGAAGGTTATTGGTAAGCCCTTGTGATCTTTAATCCTTTGCTTCAATTGTGATGTCTTATACTTGATGATGAAGTTTACTTTAAGTATTACACATGATTAGATTAAGTAGGTCATGGTATGATGGATGTAATTTAAATGTCTTGACCATATGAATTGTGAGATTATTATTAAGGTACGATGATATAAGGTTTATTGTGAATAATTTATGTTCCTTACTATGATATGACTATGCTATGTTGATCTCCCAAATGAAGGGTTGTTATGAAAGGACACTCTCATGAAATTCCTAATGAGCTAATGACTATGAATATACAAGGGGTTAGTCTACCATGACCTATACTATGTAATGATGTTAAAGGATGACTTGAACACATTTCAAAAGGGACTCTAGCTTGCAACTATGTGACATAATAGTGAGATGTGTCCCTTCCAAATTAGGGAAGGTAAGTTCACTATGTTCTCATGAGATAAACATTATAATGCAAACTGCAGTAAGAGGGTCTCTACAATGTCACCTAATTCTTGAACTATGTTGCCTCCATATGAATACTAGCTAGCGGATCCACCTAGAACACTATGTACATGTTTGGTTATACCTTGGAAAGTATACCACCTTCTTTTGGTGTAGTGTTTCATGACACCGAACTCCACATTTAGCTCATGTGGTCTATCTTGGTTAAGGCTATTTTTCCCGAAAGTAAAATAAATGAATACATGTAAATTAAGATAGGCATTAAGTTGGATGACTTTGGGGGGTTTACTTAGGATAGGTAGGGGTATGATACTCTACCTATACATTGCACAAGTTAACTCTAAAGGGAATCCTAGGAGATGGTCTTATGTATTGTCATATTAGGAAATTTATGATGTTGACTTTTTATGATGATTTTCTTGTATGATGTTTGATATATTGATGAACATGTTGTTTGTCTATATTTCTATGTGTAGTTATGATGCAAAGTCTCTTTGAAGACATTTTCAAAAGTTTTTAGCAAAAAAAGCAAAAACTGACTACCTATGATGATATGTTTTATGTTGCAAAGCATTAATTATGATTTCTTACCGTGTTGACTTAATTTTGTGGGGTTATGGGGCTTCACATGAGCATTGAACTTGTAGGTTTAGGATAGGATGGTTGCTAAGGGTTTTGTATGTTATGTTTACATGAAATATTCAACATGAAATGTTGGTAAGACTTTGTGTTGATGTTTTCTTTAGGTATGAACATATCTTATGTTATAGTGATCTTATCTTGTATATGTTCTCCTGTATGTTATGTACAATAAGGCTTTCTAAATGACTTAGCATGTTTTCTAAAGTAATGGTCCCTTACATATAAACTTTCAAATATTTTATGTTCATATAGCCATACTTACTTTAAGTGGTTGTACTAACACAAGTTTCATTTTTTCAACAACTATGTAGGTTCTAGCCGTTGAGTTTCTTAGCGGCCGATTGTAGAAGATTTGGACTCTTTTCCTCAAAGTCTTGGTAGGTCCTCATGTTTGGGGGAATTATCTTTTTCACTATTCTATAGATGTAGTTGCTTATGTCTAAAGACGTTTATTCTTTCCTTTGTCATATCATACATTATTGTAAGCATATATGTCATATTAAAGTAGTAATGGCTAAGTGAAATATTGTATTTGGTTTAGATGTTTGTATGTGCGATGTTCCTATTAGACTATGTTTTGTATATTTTTTATCTTGTTTAGAAGTAGAAGCCTAAGTAAGTTTCCTATGCGAGGAGTCAATGTAAACTCCCGATGTGATATGTAGAATTCTAAGTACATTTCACTACGTATGTGGAAATTTTTTATTTTATCCGCATTTTAGCATATGATATGTTATGATGATTGTGAAGAGGCTATTCATAGTCCTTTCTGAGGATGACGATGCCGGTTACGTCAAGGGGTGCTCCCCAGAATGAATAGAGGGGTGGATACATTTCCTACTATTGCGTTTGGAGGAATAGAGGCCAAGGAAGTTCCTCCTAGTGCTCCGGACGATGGTGAACTATAAAGGAGTCATTTTTATCCGCTCCAAGCTATACCCAAGTCGAGTTATGATTTTGGTAAGTAATAGTTTTCTCTCTTTTGTTTCTATGGGTTCCTTGTATGTGGGAGAGCATGGTCAATAGTTAGATTTTAATAGTATCATGTTGCATTTGGTTTAGTAGACTTCAATGAAAATGAATTTCATTGATCTCCTTGCATTGGGAATTATCATGATGTTATGTTTATTTTGTAAAATGATTTTATATAGCTTTGTCTATCATATTTTCATTCTTTAATCATAAATTACTTAAATGTTGCATTAGTGGAATTTGGGTATATTTCACATTAAGGTTTAGAACTTTACTATAATGAATTTGAAATTTTGACTAAATTGTATTTTTATGAAAAGTAGTTATAATGTGTTTCATAATTTTTTATGTAACCATGATAATGTGTGGAGAAATATGTTAACCTATATGAAATAACAATGTGAGTCTTATGGCATGATTAGTTGTAGATGAAGTTCAAACCTTTTTGCTCTGTTTTGAGTCTCTTGATTATGTAAGATTGGTGTTTCTCCACACTATGTGTATTTTTTATTGTTTGGTATGGTAACGTTCTGCTAGTGTTGAGATTATTATATCTTGAAATTGTTTAAAATAAATCAAGTATCATTCGAGGACGCAGGTCGTTCAAGTAGGGGAGAATGTAACGCCCCTTAAAATGAACAACGTGAAACTAGACCCTAACATGTGAGTCATGAGGTTTTAAAGTCGTAAAATTGTTTATAATGGTGTTTACATGCAGTGATTTAAGTTTGAAGGTTAAACATCCAAGAATGTCCGAAAGTTTTGCCTTGAAACGTGCTTGTGTGCCTTAGTGTGTTTTTTCTTATTTCTTACATGTTCGTTTTGGTTGAAATTGATGTGAGAGGTTCCAAACATGTATACGAGAGAATTTTGGTTGGACACGTTTGGGAAAAACATTCAAAATATCATTCAAAGGGTCCTTGAAGAGGATCCATCTTGTGGGTCAAAACTTCCCAAAGCAGTCCCAACCAACGAGGCACATTAACGGACTGTACGTCCATATATGCCCCCATCGATTGGGGATTAGGTGCATTGTTATTCTAGGGATCTTAAGATCCCATTCGACAGTATCTTATCAAAAATATTGTCCGAGTACGACCCATCAATTAGTCTACGTGGCGTCTATGGTTGCCGTCAATTGGCACTTGTTGATATTTCCGCCGGTCTTCTCAACAAAAATAGGGATATTTTTGGAATTTCACCTAGCCTTCTAAATTTATTTTTAGGTTACTTAAGGGTATTTTAGGTATTATAATTGGGTTTATGTTTTTAACACTAAGATGAATGAACTTTTTCAAAATAAGAACCCCAAACCCACGGAAGAACTCTCTAGAACACCATTGAAGCTTTAATGGAGATTTGAGCTTGTATCTTTAATACTCCATCCAATATTCTTAAATTTCGTTATTTAGCATCAATTAAGGTATGGTTTTCATCCTTGAAACTTCTTTCTTCAAGGACAGAAACATTAAAGTGTGTTTTCAAGACTTTCTTGAAATATGAAATTCTTATTTGTTACCTAGCCGTTCTTTTATAAAATTTTTTGAATCAATGATAGATGTTTGAACTGTTGTTAATTTTATGTTTCTATGTCTAAAAATCCATAAAACCATGCAAATCATGAAATCCTTATTTTGGCTATATTATGGATGCTATGATCCTAGCTCAATCGTTTGAATTCTTGTGTAGTTTGCTTTGGGCATTAAAATTACGAAAAAGACATGTTAGGATTATATGTAGGCTGTCATAATTTGTAAAAATTCATATTGTATTGTCTTGGATTATTGTATAGTTTTATTATTGGTTTGAATTGGTGACTATGGCTATTGGTAAGAGCCGTTGTGTATTGTATTGGTCGAATTGTCTATGGATTGTAGTATGTTGATTATATGATTATACGTGTGTCCTGTTTTTGTAGATCTATGTCCCTTGATTGATACATCGGGAAGTGATTATGTAGTTTTTACTTAGTAGGATATAGTACCCTAGTCATGCGTGTATATGGATGATTGAGATATGACCTTGAACATTGTCAAGAGGGTCATTTATGTGGAACCTTCAATTTAGATAGAAGGTTATGATTTCCTTTAAGTAGAAAGTGATAATGGTATTCTTTTTGTGTGAGTAATTGACTTATGGATTAGTTGGCTGGCACGACATGAAATCATTTTTAGGAAAGTCATAGAGCTATCCTAATTAACCAATGTATGGAGGCCCTAGTGGACCCTATTTTTGGTAAGGTGTATTACTATTTGATTGTGACTACTAGATGGTACCTCTTCATATTCGCCTATGAGAACAAAGGCTAGCACCAACAGAGTATTCTTTGGGAGTGACTCTTCATATGTTGAGACTAGAGTACAAAGAAATCATTGTTATTCTTTAACCATGTGCCTACATGAGATATGTCCTTGTTCTATCATTGTTAGGTAGAACCTTCCCCAACAGAGTAGGGAAGACTCAAGATTCCATGTCTAGCTACTATGGTATATTTTGGGTATTTCCTAGTCTCATCATATGGGATACATTCTGGTATTGGGTAAGTACTCAACATTTAGGTAGTGGAATTGGATGCTATCTAGACCTGGCACGAGTAGGCTTTGAAGGTTTTAGGGTGTAGGTTCCCTGGTCATTTCTAAGACCATTTTGTGAAATCTCCTAATTTTTTAAATGAAACTTAAATGACTTATTGAATGATCATTACTTGAGTTTATGTAAGTTGAACAAGGTATTCTATCTTAGAAGCTTTGAGGGTTGCTTAAATAGACTTGAAGAGGGTGTATGGAAGTCTCTTAATGATTTAGTTAAGTTAATGTAATTGTAACTTTTGGTAGGAGTGTTATATGCTTATATGTCTGGATTTATTGATAATGTTTTTATGTTGATTACTTGGAATGTGTCTTATATTTGATAATTGATTTTAAAGGTTTGTGTTACACTTATGTTATGAAGATTTTCTCAAAAAGAGCATGTAATATATAAATGTCCTTTAAGCATGGTTTTATTGAATTATACCATACTTAGTTCATTCTAATGTACTAATTCCATATGTTTTTATTCTCTAAAACTATACGTGGTATTCGACAGGAGTCTATGATGTGGGAGCTTGGATTAGTATTCATTCAAGCAAAGTTGGGGTATGTCCTCAATTGATTCGAGGACATTACTGTATTTAATTTTCTGTGTTAAAAGCATTGGAATAGATTTACTTCTTTTTATATTGTTGAGGTATGGGTCGTATCCAAAGATATTCGTGTGTCTATGATGGCGACATCAGACTTAATCTTTCCTTATGATTTTCTATGAAAGATATTTTGAAGTTTTATTTGTTTGTTATGAAACATTTTAATTCACCACTACTTTTCATATACGTTATGTAATGAATGATGTCTACGGGCTTGTACAAGACCTCCGATGAAACGATTCAAGAATGTCCTAACTTTTAGGGTGTACTTGCGAGTCGTGACAATATGACTATGATTATGATTTCATGATGTTTGTTTAGTATGTATGGGGGAATATGGCTTCATATGTACTTTCATAATGTGAGATTGAAAGCACGTTGTGGGTGGTGTCTTATAATGTAATGTTAAATAATCTCAATTATGTTAGATATGAACTATGTATATGTATGATGTTATTATGATCATGAAATGTGTTTTTACTTGAATGTACATTATGGATCTTAACTTTAAAGAGCATGTTTTGATGTAAAAGCCCCTTTATTCATGTTTTAATGGTTTTACTTTCATTGTTTCCATACACTTTACAAGTCGAATGTACTAACCCATACTTCTGTTATATTCTACCAAGTGTATGTTCGGGCTAGTAGGTTTTTGTTTATGTTATGGAAAGGCTTGGATTGCATTCTCCATGGACATTAGTTATGTCCCCAAGATACGAGGACAACATGACATAATTTGTTCTATCCATATTAGTAATACAATATTATTGTACTTCGTACTATGATACATTCTATTATTAAGGGAAAAGGTATCTAATTTGAGATTCTTATGTTTAATTTAGATTGTTAAGTGATGCCATCTAGGCACTACATTTTCCCATTTTAAAGAGTTTGAAATTGTGTGCTAACAGTTTACAATTTTTCTCTTTATTCAATGTATTATGCAAGGATTATATGCTAAAGGATTGTATGAGACCCGTTGGTAGTTCAATAGCGTCTTGAAAACCTTGTTATCATAGCGTAAGGTCTTAGGATAATTTCTAGGATTGATATCTTATTAACTGCGTGTAGTAGAGTCTTGTTCATGGGTATGACCGCACCACATTAACGAATAAGAGGCTACGCTATGCTTAGGAACTTTAACTTCTATTGATATTTTTTTTGGGTCGTGCCTAAGAGTTTTCACGCTATGAGTCCTTACTTCTAATCCTGTTCTTGTAGGTATAGGAAATGACTACTAGAAGAGAATCCACAAGAATGGTGGAAGAGGAAATTGCAAATGAGGGAGTTCCTCCCTAAAGTAATGAAGTTCCTTTAGGTGGCCAAGTTCCTGTCAATCCTCCTATGATGATGGATGTACCTATCAGGGCGACTTTCCAAACCATGACACAAGACATGGCTGGTCAATCTCAAACTGTAACTACACAAGATCAAGACATGAAGACATAAGCTAATCAGAAAGTTAGACCCCGTGTGAACCCAAATACTAGTACCAGGACCTCAAAAGATTAAGGGATTTCACTAGGATGAATCCTCAAATGCTCTTTTGATCTAATGTGAATGAGGAACCCTTAGACTTTCTAGATAAGATCTATAAGATTTTTTTCCCCACGGGATAACTTCAGATGTGAAGGACGATCTAGCCGCATATCAACTCAAAGATGTACCTCAATCATGATTTACTAAATGGAGAGACAATATGATTTTTAAAGTGGGTCCCATAAGTTAGGAAGTTTTTTGTAAGGTGTTTCTTGATAGGTGATTCCCAAAGAGAGAAAATTAGAGGCTAAAGTTGAAGAATTCATCAACCTTCATCAAGGAGGTATGGGTGTTCAAGGATACTCTATGAAGTTCACTAAGTTTACCATGTATTATACGTCTTTGGTGTCTAATTCTAGATATGAATTGAGTCGTTGTGTGACGGGTGTGTCTGATGAAGAAGAATGTCGTGCAACAATTCTTCATAATAGTATGGAAATTTCCTGTTTGATGTTACATGCTCAACAAGTTGAGGAAACTAGGCTTAGAAAGACGAATAGTAAAGACAAATGGGCAAAACCCTCTAATGGAGGTGTTTCCTAAGGTAAACTTGAAATTTAAGATAATCCCTGTTTTAAGAAGAGGTTCTCAAACCATAGATGTTACAATGTTCGAAGAGTCAACAAAGATAGAGTTCGAACCCTAAGCCACAAGGAGGAAAAGTTGATGGTTCTCATGTTGAGAAATTTAATTGTGCTAACTGTGGAAGGTGACATGTAGGTAAGTTCCTTCTTTGCGTGGATAATTTCTATGGTGGTTGAAAGAGTGGTCAAATGGTAATTTGTTTCCCTATGATTAGAGCTCAAGATAGGAGAAAGAAAGTACTCCTAATTTTGATGATCCAAGCCGCTTCTATGCGCCACTCTATTCTCAAGTTGATCAAAAGAGCTCCCCGGAAGTTATTAATGGTATGTTGAAAGTATTTTAAATAACTGTTTCACCACTTTTAGACCTCATTTCTACTTTTTAGTTTTCAAATCCTCTAGAGGATATGAAATTTGATGTGCTCCCAGATGTATTACTAGAACCCTTTTAAGTTTCTACACCAGCGAGTGACTTTATTTTTTCTCAAAGAGTCAATAGGAGTTGTCCCATTGTGTTTTTCAAAAGTCACATTGGTTGATTTTGTTGAACTTGACATTACTGATTTTGATGTCATATTAGGAATTGATTGGTTGAATGCTTGTTTTGCTTCCACTTATTGTAGAACACCGTTAGTCAAGTCTATATTTCCTAATGAAACCATTTAAGAATGGAAGGAGGAAATTTCAACCCCTAGAGGTCGAATTATTTCATGTCTAAAAGATTATAAGATGATTTCTAAGGGATGTCTATATTATAACACCTTGGGTCCGAGGCTCCTCTTAAAGAGTTGTTCCCCGTAGTGATGGTTTTACGACCCAAACAGCCGCAGGCGTAACCGGCATCTTTGTCCTCGAAGAGGACTTAGACAAGCCCTTAGCATTCGTCATAGTACATCATAGGTAAATAAAATGCGGAAACATTAAAACTTTTCTATACAACAAAGTGTACTTACACTTATCACATATTGTATATGGGGTTAACATAGACCACACACTTAAGAAGTTTACATATGCTTCTCAGTTATTATTCAACAACATAGTCTAATAGTTCATCTCGCATTTAACCATCTAAAAAATGAATCACAATTTTTTGGGCATATCCCTTAGTGTATTACAATATGACCATATAGGCTACAAGAATGTCTCAACATGAGATTGAAATAATTGTCTCAAAATATAGACATATAAGGCTTCATGAGTTGCTCTATCCTTGGAACTCATGAGGACTCACCACTTGACTTAGGAAAGATTCAAGTATTCTTCTCCAGTAGTCACGAATCTCATCAATGGTCCGAACCTAAAATATTTGGGAAAAATGAAAAAAATATGGGTCAGTACAAACCGCATGTACTAAGTATTGTCCCTATGCATGAGAAATAGAATAATTTAGTCAAAACCATGCATAATATCCAACAACTCAATATACAAATATATGGAATATCATAAGTCAACCCAATATATAAGAAAATCATGCAACATTAATGCAATGCCATGAATAAAGCTCCATAACCCAATCCAAAGCTAATTATCACATTAAGCAAACCTATTTTATACTTAAAACATATTCATATATTTATATAACAAGCCTCATACATCAATAATACTCATAGATAATAAAAATAACCATAATATTAACCATAATCATAATTATAAGAGAACACTACAATAACCATCCCTTAAAATCCCACATCTACATTGTGTAACAAAAGTCCCATACCCTCCCTCACACTATTTAGTAGTCTTTAAGACAACCCTAATAAGAGTTGACATACTTAACTTATTCATTTACTTTCACATAAGATATATAAGTACAATAACCACATGACACCGTGTGAGCTACATGGAATCCGGTGTTTAACTCTCACACCGAAAAGATAGGGTTAACACTTGCCTAAGGTGTAACCATTCGTACATAGCTATCTACATAAATCTACTAAGATAAAGTCCTATGTGGGCACATAGTTAAGGGTCAAGGAGATTGTTTCTAGAAACCTTGATTTACTAGAGGTGGAGTTTTCCATCTCATGAGACAACACATAACAAGGGAATCCAGACTTACTAACGTGAGAAAACCCATGTGAGAGGCCGGACATACTTAATTTGAGACCTCCATATCATTTACATTCCCTTTCGATGCTAAACATTTTGTAACAACCCTAAAAATGACTATGCTATGTAATGTCAAAACGTAACTAGAATGCTTAGATTAGACCGTGTTCACACGGATTGGTGCGTGTAGAACTACACCTCTGACCCCTTGCAATAGTCAAGCCAACAAACATGGTGAATTAGTTAAGCTAGGAAATATTGGGTCCATCCATGTAGGGCAACCGAATATGAAGATCTACTCGGATGAGTCATAATCAGACTTAAAAGGGGTAATCTTATGTTCGGATGGTCTAGGGGTAAAATGGTCTTTTTTCAGGCTAAGGATAGTATTGTAATTACCCTAAATATTTAATTAGTTAATTAATTAATTAAAATTGTTGAGGTGCAATTTGGGTAGAGAGATTCAAAATTGACCCTTTGAACGAAGTCTTTCTCCACCTGGGTTCGATCCTTGGTGGGAGCAATGATTTTATTAATTTATTATGTTTAGTGAATCAATTAAATTAATTAATATTTAAATTTATGATTTAATTAAAGAGAAATCATATTTTTGATAAAAAAGATAATAATAATAATAATAATAATAATAATAATAATAATAATAATAATAAGGAGTTCTAGTTTGACTAAGTGTCCACCTAACTCTCCTAATCCCAATCCACTCAAACTCACGTTTCTCTCTACTCTTATCTCACATGAACGTCTCATTTTTACTTTAAAAACAGACGAACAAAATATAAAGTTCATCAAGAACTTGAATGCACAAAAAAAGACTCAAAAGAAAGTTTAGTCTAAAAACGTAAAGCAAAACAAAGTTCTTGACGGGATTGTGCATGATGTTTTCGTGGTGAAGATTTGTTTCATGGTAAATTTGAAGCATTTAAATTTTTTTTGAATGACATTATGGTATGGGTTTTCTTATCTCTTGGTCCTTTTTCCAAGAGACCCCTAAGTTCAGCTTAATTACCGTAAAAAGAATCTAAGGTTGTCCCCATTGCATGCCCCTGTCATTAGATCCTTTGAAAGATTTAAAATATAAGTTGGTATGACTTCAGGTAGATGATTTAAGGGCTGGTTGTTATTACGTGTTTCAATGCTTATTTGAGAAATATGTGAGAAATGAAAGATGTGTTACGAAAAAGTGAATTACGTTAACACTATTGTGCATGTGTGTGCCGTGAGTTAGCCATGGTCTGAAGCCAGGATTTTTATATATTAAAATGTTGTATTTTACGTATATGAATTTTTTAAAAGCCTGATTTTCATATGAGTTCAAAGGTTCTGAATTGAATGATAATTCTTGGTTGAAAGTAACCTTGCAAATGCACCTAAAGATCTCCCTAAAAACTACTCATAATGTCTTGATGTCTAACGTGAAAGAGTGTGAGGAAATGGACTGCAAAAAGGTGAATAAATTCTCGAAAATTACCATGAAAACTCACCTAATGATGCACTAGATGTTACACGAAAATTTATCCTAAATCTAACGTCTAAAAGTTGAGAAAATTTAATGCAAAGAGGGTGAACAAATTTCCAGCATTCTGGAAATTTGTTTTTGGGAAGCTTACAGTATAAAAAAATTAACGTTCTAAAATATATTTTAAAATGCTTGAGGTCAGTGGGGATTGAACCCAAGACCTCACCATATACATATCATAAAAAATTAAATAGTAAAATGTGGTAAGGGGGATGCGAAATGGGGTAAAGCTCAAGTGAAAAGTTAGGGGGATTTGAATGAAAATGAAGGGAGGCGTGTGGTATTCGAACCAACAATCTCTTGGATGGATGAAGGAGAGAGGACAAGAATGAAATAAAGAAATAATATAAATAAGGTCTGTGTGATTCGAATCCACAGCCTCTTGGCGGAATGAGAAGGTAAGGAGAAAATGTAAAACTAAAATAAGGTCAGACTGTGGGGATTCGAACCCACAACCTCTCTGAAGATGAGTGAGTTAGGATAAAAATAAAGTAGAAAAAAATAGATGTGGTGAGTGGGGATTGAACCCACAACCTGTTGAATAGATGAGAGAGTTAGGAGAAAAATAAAGGAGGAAAAGTAGATGTACTGAGTGGGGATAGAACCCACAACCTCTGGAATAGATGAGAGATTAGTAGAAAAATAAATGTGGTTAGTGGGGATTGAACCCACAGCCTCTTGGATAGGCGAAAAAGTTAAGAGATAAATAAAAGAAAAAGAATTAGCTTGTGGGGGATTGGTCCCAAAACCTCCTTGCCTTAAACGAAAAAGAGAGGAGAAAAAGAAAGGAAAATATTATGGGGGTGATGGGGATCGAACAAGGGTTCCCCTAATTTGAAAAAACCAATTATCAAGTTTACTATAAGCTTAAGTTATACTAAAGGATTCGAAATCGGGTGCCCTTTTCCAATTCTGTATAGACACATAAGCCATGCGTAAACAAATATTTAATGAATGCTTCATCTAAAGATTGAAATCTCTATCTTTGAATTCTACAAGATGCATAAGCCTTGTACCATATAATCTTGGGTAAATATGAATCAGTTAGACAAACTATAAATGAAGCCTCATGTCTTTTATGTGTGGACTCATAAGTCTAGCATACATTAAAAAGTAAGTGAACCTAAGATGTTGTGTGATGAGATAATGAAACCCCATAGATGTTAAGTAAGATTGTTACACACACTAAAGGGCCAAGTGCACTGGCATATGATGAAATGAACATTCACATAAAGTGGTGAGTAATTATGAAGAGTAAATGTGATAAAGTTAAATAATGTGGTGACAACATGATAAGAGGCTAATGCGAAAGGTGAGATAAGTATCAAATGAGCCTAAGTGAATTTTACCAATACGTACTCACCTATGATAGTGTAATGTTAATGAATAGACCACTCTCTATGAACACACCAATGAAAGTATTGAAGTTAATGCACACTTAATAATAATGATGAAATGAGAAATCATCTAATTAGATACGATGTCCTCATGCTAGAAGTCAGCTTCCATGATGTATGAGTTGAATGTTTTGGAAGTGTATGCTAAGCAGCGATAGGCTAGTTAGGAGCGGTGATACCTTCCTTTGGGAAAGGCGGAGGTTCACGTAACTCTCATGAGATAAGACAGTCTGGCATGCCGGGTATGGGTCTACTTATATCTCCTGGTCTTTGAGCCTATACTGTAAATATAGGGATTTAGCAGGGTTCAATTCCCTATATATGCTATCATGTTTTGGTTCACTATGGCTTGTGATTCCACCCCTTTTCGGTGTGGGGATCACAGAGTGGATTTCATGATGCTCACATGATCTATGTCGATTAAGGTTAAAGTTCCCACAGAAAGAATGAGGCCAGCCTCAACGAATGCACATAATGAAATGAATGATACCGAAGGTGTTAGGATAGGATAATCAAGAGGTGAGCTTGACTGAAGTTACTAGGCTATTCTTCTTTATCGCACAACAAACCCGATGAGAGTCTTAAACTACATTCTAGGTATGACTCGTGGCTGCACTAGTATATGAAAGAACGAAAATGAATTACGTATAAATGAATAAAGAAGACTCTATGTTTTTTAAAGAAGTCTCCATAGTTGAGGTTTATATGTTAAGCCCTCATTTTGAGAAGTTCGTATGTCAATTTCATGATTCAAAGGTCTTATGTAATATATAAGAAGGATATGAAATACGTGATATGATATATGCAATACGTTATGTGCTACTTGCAAAATGATAAGTATGATGATGCATGTTACTCTCATGGCATAACTTTCCTATTCAAAATTTGGCAAGTCCATTGACTTTCCTAATCCAAATTTGGGAAGTCCACTGACTTGACTTTCCATAAATCATGTTGTTAGGAAATAGCTATACTTACTCATGCATGTACTTGGTGTGCGCTTGAATATACCAATACTTAGTACAAGTGTATACTAATTCCATAAAATATCAACTTTTAGGTGCACGAACAGGTGGACGTTAGAGGTAACAGTACGACGTTGTAGCTATCCGGACGTGGAAAATTCATCTAGATTTTGTAGGCCCTCATGCTTTTGAGTATTCTTACCCATTATATTCTAGCTTATATATAGGTTTGAGTTAGTGGAGTATGTTCCACTAGCGTTTTTTTCTAAACTTATTTCAGACATTGTATTGGTGCCATTTCTGAAAGTATACACTTAATGCAGTATGGAACAGTTTCTTTCATTTGATGATCTTAATATTAGATGATTGATTGTGAACGTTTATGAGTTTAAGTAGAATATATTTTATGAATGTTAAGTATAAGAAAGTTCAAATTTACCGCTAAAATAAACTTAGATGAAGTAGCGATGACGTATGTAGGCTTCTCTGCAACCTCTGAGAGGTCAACAACGCCGGTCTCGTCTGCGTTCTAGACTCTGGTCATGAAAAAGCTGGTATCAAAAACCTAGATTAAATTTGAGGATAATAAGTTCACATCAACCACATTGAGTAGTTTCCAAGTCATGGTAGTGAAGTGCACCACTATCCTAGTTTAGAAACTGCATGATGTGTAGGAAATTTTGCCTTATTTAATGTCTGATTCCTTGGTGTTATGAGAGAATCCAACATCAATTGTAGTTTTTAAAAAAATTAACCCAAGGAGGAATGCTGGTCAGGGATTAGGAAAAGTAGTTGTTGGGGGCAACACAGTTCCTCCCCAGGCCCGAGTTGGTTAAATGGAGATGCCTGTTAACCTTGTTGGGTTGCCAGATGGAGAAGTAAGGAGAACCATAGTACAGATGGCCCAATCCATCACCTTACAAGCTCATGATATGACAGCCCATTCAGAGAAACAAGGTGTTACCAGGAAGAACCCACCTGCCAGCAGCATGGCTAGTAGGTTAAGAGACTTAACGAGGATGAATCCTCCCATTTACAATGCATTTAAGATTGCTGAGAATCTCGAGGAGGATTGTAGGGCAGCTATGCTGCATGCGAGCATGGACTTTTCCAGGCTTATGGTCTGTGTCAAACAAGTGGAGGAAAATAGAAGGAAGAAGCATAGTAGGGCAGGGAAATGTCAAGGTAAGCTGAGAAGAATTTTTCAAGGAAGAGTAGTAGTGAAATCAGGGATAAGCCCATATTTAAGAAAGGACTCTCCCACCAAGGGGAGTCAAGTTCATCCAACGGTTACTATGATAGGGATTCCGAGCCCAAAGATAAGAGAAACAATGAAGTAGATACACCTCAGGAGAGGCCACCTTGAAAGAAGTATGGAAAATTCATCGACGAGGGTGTATAAGGGGCTCTAACGCTAGTTACACTTGTAGTAAACCGGGTAACATGATGAAGAAATGTCCGTATATGAGGGCTCGAGAAAAAGGGAAGGAGAAAGTTCAGCTGAATGGTCAAAGTGAAGAGGCTCTAAGGAGACAACGATTCTTCGCACTCAATTCTAGGGGTGTAGGGCATGACCCCTCTTGTGCTGCCTTGGGTGCATAGCATAAATTTGTTTTTAATGTGTATGGTTTTATGTGCTAGTATGTAGTAAATATGTTTGAGTCATCATGTTGGTTGTTGACCTATGTGTTTTTTTATGTTGTATGCTCTGATGAGACTAGTTTAGGAAGGAGTTCCTTAGTCTATTAATGCAAAGATGCTAGTAGGTTTCAAGGATGTGCACCAACCTACTAATATGTGAATAAGATATTCACCAACAAAAAGCATTGAATAGCTTAGGTATGGATTTTCTCCATAAGATTTATGCTACCATAAAGTATCAAACCAAGGTAGTGAGGTTTCATTTGCCAACTGAGATAGGGTATAAATGAATAGGGCATCGATCAATCCAACAAAGACATATAATTTCAAATCATAAGGTCAACAAGATGTTATCTAAATGGATAGATATACTTCTCCTAAGGCTAGTTTTGTTTAAGAAACTCTATGTTTTAGTGCAATAGTCGACTTGGTGTTGTAAGTCCATAATCGTATCTATAGTAATCGGACTATGTGAGTTAAAATGAATTAATATTTACATGTCATGTTGCTGTTTTTGTATAGCGTGGAAATGATTTTTGAGTTGCATGAGGTGTGAGGTGCATCAAGTTAAGTGCGATCGAGAAGGAAGTTCCTCAATCTCAAATATGAAGCTTCATATAAGCTTGAGTAATATGCCCTATCCATAGTAAGTGTTAAACTAAAATTCACAAAGAGTAAAGTCTCAAGTATGTTAAAATATTTTCCAAAATCAACCTCTTTATATTAAAATGATGTGTAGTGTCATTCAGGGATGAATGTTCCTAAGGGGGGGGGGATAGTGTAACAACCCTAAAAATTACTATACTAAATAATGTCTAAACATAACTAGAATGCCTAGATTAGGTCGTGTTAACACGGATTGATGCGCGTAGAACTAGACCTCTGAACCCTTTCAACAGCCAAGCCAACCAACTTTGTGATTTAGTTGATCTAGGAAAGGTTGGGTCCAACAATTTAGAGCACCCGAATATGAAGATCTACCCAGATGAGTCTTAACCAGACTTAAAAAGGGTTAATCTTAATTTGGAGGATCTAGGGGTAAAATGGTCTTTTCCTAGTATAAGGGTAGTATTGTTATCGCCCTAAATATTTATTTAGTAATTAATTAATATGGTGGAGGGGCAATTCGGTAGAGATAGCCAAAATTGACCCTTTGAGCGAAATCATGCTCCAACTGGGTTCGAGCCTTGGTGGGAGGAATGATATAATTAATTTATTATATTTAGTGAATTAATTAAATTCATTAATATTTAAATTGCTTATTTAATTAATGGAAAATCAGATTTTTAATAAATAATATAATAATGATAACAGTATTAATAAATAATGAGGAGTTCTAGTTTGACTAAGTCTCCACCTAACTCTCCTAATCCCAACCACGCAAACTCAGGTTTCTCGCTACTCTCATCTCATTTGGACGTCTTATTTTTATCTAAAAGAAGAAAACAACATAATATAAAGTTCAGCAAGAACTCAAAAAAAAAAATCTACTCTCAAAACGTAATGCAAAACAATGTTCTTGACAGGATTGTGCTTGAAGTTTTGGTGGTAAAGCTTGGTTTTGTGGTAAATTGGCAGCAATCAAACATGTTTTGAATGACTTTAAGGTATGAGTTTTCCTCTCTCTTGGTTCCTTTCCTAAGACACCCCAAGTTCAACTAGTTCTCATTAAAAAAAAAACTAAGGTTGTCCCCATTGCATGCCGTGTCATTAGATCCTTTGAAAAATTTAAAGTATGCATCGGTATGACTTCTGATAGATGATTTTAGGGCTGGCTGTGATTACGTGTTTGAATGTGTATTCAGAAATTATGTGATAAATGAAAGATTTGTTCCGAAAAATTGAATTACGTTAACTTGATTGTGGATGTGTGTGCCATGAGTTAGCCATGGTTTGAAGCCTGGATTTTTACATGTTAAAATGTTGTATTTTACCTATATGAATATGTTAAAAACGTGATGTCCATATGAGGTCAAAGTTTCTGAATTGAATAATAATTCTTAATTGAAAGTAACCTTAAAAATGCACCTAAACATCTCCCTAAAAAATACTCGAAATGTCTTGATGTTTAACGTGAAAGAGGGTGAGGAAATGGACTGAAAAAAGGTTATTAAATTCTCTAAAATAACCATCAAAAGTAACCTAAATATGTACTGAATGTTACACGAAAACTTATTCTAAATCTAACATCTAAAATTGAGAAAATTGAATGCAAAGAGGGTGAACAAATTTCCAGCATTGTGGAAATTTGTTTTTGGGCAGCTTACAATTAAAAAAATGTTAAAAAATATTTTTAAATGCTTGAGTTCAGTGGGGGATTGAACCCAAGGATTCACCATATACATGTCATAAAAAAAATTAAATAATAAAGAGTGGTAAGGGGGATTCGAAATTTGGTAAAGCTCAATTGAAAAGTTGGGGAAAAAATTAATGAAAATGAAGTAAGGTGTGTAGGGTTCGAACCCACAATCTCTTGGTCAGATGAAGGAGAAAGGAGAAGAATGAAATAAATAAACTATAAAAATGAGGTATGTGGGATTCGAAACCACAACCTATTGGCATAATAAGAAGGTAAGGAGAAAATTCAAATTAAAATAAGGTAAGGTTGTGGGGATTTGAACCCACAACATCTTGGCACATCTTGGGTAAATATGAATCACTTATACAAACTATGAATGAAGCCTCTTGGCATTTATGTGCAGACTCATAAGTCTAGAATACATTTAAAAGTAAGTGAACCTAAGATTTTGTGTGATGAGATGATGAAACCCCAGAGATGTTAAGTAAGATTGTTACACACACTAAAGGGACAAGTGCACTGGCATATAATGAAATTAACATTCACATAAAGTGGTGATTAATTATGAAGAGTAAATGTGATAAAGTTAAATAATGTGGTGACAACATGATAAGAGGATAATAGGAAAGGTGAGAGAAATATCAAATGAGCCTAAGTTAATGTTACCAAAACGTACTAACATATGATAGTGTAAAGTTAATGAATAGACCACTCTCTATGAACACTCTAATGAAAGTATTGAAGTTAATGCATACTTAATACTAATGATGAGATGAGAAATCATCTAATGAGATATGATGTCCTAATGCTAGAAGTAAGCTTCCATGATGTATGAGTTCAATGTAATGGAACTTTATGCTAGCGGTGATACTCTCCTTTGGGAAGGGCGGAGGTTCACGTAACTCTAATGAGATGAGACTATTTGGCATGCCGGGTATGGGTCTACTTATATCTCCTAGACTTTGAACCTATACTTCCAATATAGGGATTTAGCAGGGTTCAATTCCCTATATATGCTATCATGTTTTGGTTCACTTTGGCTGGTGATTCCACCTCTCTTCGGTGTGGGGATTACACACTAGATTTCATGATGCTCACGTGATCTATGTGGATTATGGTTAAAGTTCCCTAATAAAAAATGAGGCCAGCCTCAACTAATGCACTTAATGAAATGAATGATACCAAAGGTGTTAGGATAGGATAATCAAGAGGTGAGATAGACTGAAGTAATTACACTAGGTTTTTCTTCTTTATCGCACAGAGAACCTGATGAGAGTCTTAAAGTACATCCTAGGTATGACTCGTGGCTGCACTAGTATATGAAAGAATTAAAATAAAGTACGTATGAATGAATGAAGTAGACTTTGTGTTTATTAAAGAAGGCTCCCTAGTTGAGGTCCCATATGTTGAGCCCTCATTTTGGGAAGTCCTAATGTCATGTCCATAATTCCAAGGTCTCATGGCATATGAAAGAACGATGCCAACTACGTGATATGATATGTGCAATACTTTATGTTCTGCTTACAAAATGATAAGTATCATGATGCATGTTACTCTCATGGCATAACTTTCCTAATCAAAATTTGGCAAGTCCACTGACTTTCCTAATCCAAATTGGGCAAGTCCATTGACTTGACTTTCCATAAATCATGTTGTTAGGAAATAGCTATTCTTACTCATGCATGTCCTTGGTTTGTGCTTGCATGTACCCATACTTAGTACAAGTGTGTACTAATCCCATACAATATCTACTTTTAGGTGCAGGCATAGGTGGACGTTAGAGCTTACAGTAAGACGTTGAAGTTATCGGGAAGTGGAGAATTCATCTAGATTTGGTAAGACCTCATGCCTTCGGGGACGCTTTCCATTATATTGTAGCGTAGATATATGTTTGAGTTAGTGGAGTATTTTCCATTAGTGTTTCTTTCTCATCTTAATTCAGACATGTATTGGTGCCATTTTGGGAAGGGTACACTTAATGTAGTACAGAACTATTTCTATCCTTTGATGATCTTAATATTTGATGGTTGATTGTGAACGTTTATGATTTAAGTAGAATGTCTTTTATGAATTTTAAGTAACAAAAAGTTCAAATTTTCCACTAAAATTAACCTAGATGAATTAATGATGGCATATGTAGGCTTGTCTGCTACCTCTGAGAGGTCAACGGCGTCGGTCTCGTCTAGGGTCTAGACCCCGGTAGTGACACATTTATTCCCTTTAGTAATCATCATACTCATCAGAAAAGAGCATATTCTCTTATCTAGTCGCCTATGTGAAAATCATATCATAATAGCTCATAGTAACTTATGAGTAAGAACCATCCTTTTACTTTACAAACCACATACAAGTGAGTAAACCTTTCACTTAAAACTTTACCCTAATCATAAGAAACTAATTTAAAGTATACAAAAATCGTAACATAACATGCATACATAATTATGTTTAATTCAATGTCTTATAGTTAAGGTCGAGGAATACGTAGCATCACATCACAACCACACATTACACATAGAAGCATTACTATCTAAGTAACTCATAATTCACAATTGAATCCAAGTAGAACCAATCAACATACATTCTTGGCCTTTTAAAAAATCTTAATACCTCCATTACCCTGAATAAATAACCAATTACATAAACAAGGTCAATTCAAGAAGTACTTACATAATTAACAACAATGTATTTGATCTACATGTTCATGATCTTCATAATTCATCATGTCAATTAAAGGTTTTAATGAAATTGGGGGAAACTCATGGGTCCAGGGAAATATCATAGGGAATGATCAATTAACCATCAATACATACTTAATCAACATTAATTAAACTTAATCTATAATAATTGATTCATAATTTCGTTTTTAAAAGAAGACCCATGTGAGAGGGAAAACACTAGTTTAGGGAGATTTTGAAATCATCTTTTTAAGGGACCTCTTGGGGAAAAGATTGCCAAGAGTGAAACAAACCATACCCTAGAGATGAATCACCACGAAATTGAGCTAGAAACTTGAAGAATTTGGTCTTCTTCTTCAACCTTCAAAGCTTCTTCAATGGAGGATGAGTGTAGAGAGAATGTAGAGAGAAGGGAGAGCTTTTGCGATTTGTCTTGGGATTTTGATGTGAGTGAGTAATTGTGAGGGAAAACTGAAGGAAAATCAATATATAACCGTCCCCTAAAATACCCAAAATTCCCCTTACTTGAAATAAATTTTTAACCAAAAGAGTCCGCAATGTGTTCGCGTCACAGACCAAGCTTTTGGCCTTGGGTTTGTCATGTCCGCGACGTGGACTGTCTCTCTCAATGCACAAAAGTTGCTTCCTCTTGGAAGATTGCTTGGTCCAAAGTGGGATCCCTTCGTGGATTCCTTCGGCGACCCTTGGGGGTTAGACGTGGACGTTTTAAGTCACATCACGAGGCCACAACAGAGAAAATATGGAACTCTGGTAGTGCAACTGACATACTTAACCTCTCGGAGATCTTGTTAAACTCTTTCGTATCGTTTATCGCATATAAACATACGAAAAGTAGTGCAAAATAAAAACTTTTCATAATATTATGTACTTGTTTAAATTTCATATAAATCTTATAGTAAATGCTAAGTTTCATCTTATCAAATCATAGACACAAGAGTACATTAAGACACGTCTTATACACAATATGAAGATAGTACTACTAAGTCTATTAAAATACTTTGATAAAGAAATAAAATATATTAATGCCCTCGAGTTAAATCGGGACATACTTCAACTTGATTGAAAGATCTTCTAATCCTAGCTTATCTCCTCAAAAGCGCCTTCACCTATGAATCACATTAGACATAGAAAAAAGCATGGAATTAGTATCATCACATCTACTAAGTATAGCATAATGCATAAAAATCATGAAAATGGATAGTTATTGGAAATATGCATCTTTTGATTTAAATATCATAGTATAAGTATAAGAAACACATTTAGCACCTTAGAAATATATATGAAATCACTTAAGCAATTTATAACATTTTTATGACCATTACACTGAAACCATGTCACTTTACAGTGACTCAGTTCAATGTTAAAGTTAAGGTTATAGTGAAGTTCTCAATTGCTCCTTTGACACCTTCTAAGCATGCAATCCTCTAACTAAAATCTATCCTAAGTCTCAGTTAAATAAGACAAAGATAGACAACCCATAGACCATCTCTAAGCAGACCTAAATGATACTTAACACAACCTATAATGAGATACACACACTTGCAATACATCATATACATGAGCATGAGATCCTCCTAACAGATGTTATTCTAAGGTTCACTTGAGTGAGTTTTGAAGCGACCGCCTATACAATCCCTTACAGCATTCGTCCTCGAATAACTCATTATGCCATAAACCTCTCATCCTCAATTCAAAATAGCGAAAACTCATTTTTTTTTACAATATTATGATAATATACATCACTCCTAACCACCTTGAAACAATTTTTTACCAAATAATGAATTAGTCATCTTCCAAAAATTTTAACTGTAAACAGATTTTCCCTAGCAGTCTTACAGTGAATTTTTCAACATCTTTCAAAAATGCAACTTTTTTGCAATTGATGATACAAATTTGCTATTATTAAAGATAAAAATTACATAAACACATCTTACAACATAATCATAACTTCATAGAATGCACAATGCAACGAATCAATGAAATTAAATTTCAAGAAGATACCTAAACATAATGCACATGCAACATACTTCTATGAATCTCTACTGTCAAGCTTTAGCTGAATAGAAGAGATCAGACAACCAATCTAAGCTACACTACTCACCATACTCTCAATCATACAAGCAACTCATAACACTAAAGATATATAAGGACTTACCATCATCATCATCCTTATCTGGATTTGCTCCTCTAGTCCGGTGTGCATAGAAACACCTCTTATTTGGAGCATTATCCTTTGGAACATTAGGAGAAACTTTCTTACCCTCTCTTCCTGTAGGAGAAATGGTAGGAAAATATCTAACCTTATGATCATCCTTCCTACAACAAAAACAACCACTAGTACCGGCTAGACATTTCCCATAGTGCCTCTTTCCACAAGTAGCACATGTAGGCTTTTCATTTCGAGAACCTCCTCCTCTCTAAATTTCAACTTAGTACTCCTTGGTTCTTCTTGTGTTTGAGAACTCATCCTGAACCTAGGTTTACCTTTATCATTCGAACCATTTCGTTTCATGTTCCAAGAAATCCTTCCAAGTTTCAATTCCTAAATTGATTAAGCATACACCATGAATCTAGCTAGGGTAATATCATCATGTAGCATGGTCGAACGATAATCATGCCTACTAGATCGGTGACACCCCTCACAAACCTACTCATCTCATCGCTAGGGTTATATACAAGGGATGGAGCATATTTAAACAACATAGAGAACTTAGAAGAGTATTCCTTAACACTCATATTGCCTTGCTTGAGATTGATAAAGTCCTCTACCTTAACTTCCCTCCTCTCATAGGGAAAGTAATTTCCAAGAAAAGCTTCCTAAAATTCTTCCTACTTAATAGGACCCGACTCAACTGGCCTATTGCCTTTCCATTTTGCGTACCATACTTGAGCTACATCTTTCAATTGATAGGAAGACAACTCTACATTCTCTCTAAAAGTCACTCCCATATCATGTACTATCTTATACACCCCATCTAGAAACTTTTGGGGATCCTCTCCCACTTTAGAGCATGAAAGATAGGATGATTCATCCTCATAGAATCTCTCAATTTATATGTTATAGTTCTCTCCACAACATTCACTCTAGGAAGAAGACATATATTTACATGGGTATTCAAAGCTCAAGCTAAAGTGATTAAAGCCTCTCTAATCTCTCCATTGGTAATGTCTGGGCCACCCATCAGAACCTCATTGCCTCCACTTACATAGAGACTTGATTACCTTGAGCAACTTGAGGAGGAATCTTTTCATGCACATTATTATACTTAACTCTCCTACACTGTGTCCTCCTCGTATTCATCTTCTTAGAAACACAAGGAAAATTATAAGAAAAGAGTACTCATAACTTTTACTCTATCGGATGACATAGGAGTAGAAAATAAGGAAAACTGTATAGTCATATAGCCTCTCGCCCATAGATATGTCACGACTAACGCCGATGGTCAAGACTCTACTAGACTTGACCTGATGAGACTTTTTGATTCATAAGACCACTTTCATAACATATGCTATGATTCCAATCTTGTCACATCCAGAAACAACACCCTCGAGGATGTGATACTCTCGAGGTGCAACCGGTGAACTTGACCCTTTTGTATCGTTCATCTCATATAAACTGTGCTTAATTAAAACTTTTCATAAACATTCTATCGGTCTATAAAAAAAACTTCCATATAAAACTCATAGGAAATAATAAGTCTCATTATGTCAAATCTTAGAAACAAGAATACTTCGGGAAACGGACAATACACAATACTAATATTGTACTACTAACTCTATTAGAATACTTCGATAAAGAAGTAAAAGATATCTATGCCCTTGAGTCATATGAGGACATACTTCAACTTTCTTGAAGATCTTCTAATCAAAGATTAGCTCTCAAAAAGAGACTTTACCTATGAATTTCTTTTGAGATAAATAAAAGCATGAAATTAGTACAGCCACATATGCTAAGTATAGCATAATGCATAAAAATCATGAAAACAGACATATATTGGAAATATGGATCTTTTTATTTAAATATCGTAGTATAATTATAGGAACAAAATTTAGCACCTTAGAAATACAAAATAAATCACTTAAGCAATTTATAACATTTTTATGACCATTACAGTGAAACCATGTCACTTTACAGTGACACAATTCACACTTATAGTGAAGGTTATGGTGAAGTTCTCAACTTCTCCTTAGACACCTTCTAGGCATGCAATCCTCTCATTAAAAGTTATTCTAAGCCTCATTGAAGTAGGACAAAGAGAGACCGCCCATACATCCTCTCTAGGAACACCTAGATGATACTTCAGACAACCTATAATGAGATACACACACTTAATATACATCATACACATGAGATCCTCCTACCAATGGTGATGCTAAGGTTCACTTGAGTTAGTTGTCAAGCGACTGCCCATACAATTACTTACACACACATTAAAGAGATCCTATAGACTACCTAAGATAAAATCATTCTCACTCAATACAACAACATATAGATGATATGAAATTATCCTTTGGAAGGCTATCAAAAGAAATACCTAAGAAAATCAAGAAGATAACATCCATGATTGACCTCTTCAGGATTATCTAAATAATCCTTAAGACTAACGAACGCTTAGATCATATCTACATAATCAACCATCTTCTGTATTAGAGTCATCTTAAGACTTATCCTAGGTAAGATACAAATTTATTTGACATGCTTCCTTTACCAAGTAAATACATTCAGTAGTTCATTTAAGGCTCATTCATCACATACGAACATTCAATTAATGGTCTTGGAGAAGACATAGGGACTCTCACTAACATCTTAAAAGCCTATTGCAAAATGTCTAGATTGTGTCCCATATCACCACTTAAACTTCATAGAACTTTTCTTATGCTAATAGGTATCCCATATGATAAGAATAGGCAATAACCGACATAGACCATGATATCTAGACATGTAGTCTGGAGTTCTAACCTACTCCGATGAGGGTGTTCTACTTGACAAGGGTAGTACTAAGACACATCCTATGTAAGCACATGGTTAAAGAATATGACGAGCTTTTATTCAGTCTAGTCTCATTCTCAAGTAGAACTACATTGTACTCTAGTCTCCATCTCTAGTAGAGCTACTTCCCATAACATACTAATTCGGTGCTAGACTTTGTTCTCATAGAGTCATTTTCATTAAAGGGTCATAAAAAGGGCTTCCATATCTAGTTCATAACCCAATCAGATTCACCCTACTAAAGGGCTCCACTAGGGAAATCTTACAATGGCGACATAGATTACTCATCATGAATCCCCTAAGGATGATATGATGTCATTCCAGCTAATCAATCCTAAGTCCATCATCCATTACATAAAGGAGACCATTACGACTCTCGACTTCAAAGTTCATAACATTACAACTAGGTTCAAGGCTCCACGTATATGACCTTCATAACATCATTTAACGTTTCACATTTCATTCATTAATACATGTATCAAGTAAGGGACAAAGTCTACAAAATACAAGACAAAACAAACTTAAATTTCTTTCATATAGCATATCATTGTTTGAAGAACTTAGGAATGACACTCATCATCTTTATTTAATACTATAAATTACTATAACATCATAAATATTACAATCATAGACTCATATATTCATTTAGGAACAATCAGGCATTAACTCTAAGACTACACTCATAAACACATAGTCATAGTCTAACATGATATCCTAATATACATAGAAGGAACACATACTTTTAAATGACATCACATGTAGATAGATATGCGCATACTTCACATAAATCAACTATACAAATCGTCATAATACTTCAAGTAGTGCCGACAAGGTCATGATCATCATGTTACACAAAGCAACACTGAGAAGGCCACATCAATTGCAACTAAAGCACATAACACCTCGATCATAAGTGGATCATACTAATAACAACATAATTGAAGTACAATTAACATGAAACAAAGAGAATTAGTGCAGAGTACCACCATTCCATTCCCACCACTTCAATCAATAGCTAAATCATCCAATTCAATATCATAAAGCCCTTACCCATGGCCATGAACATCACTTCATAACAAACACTATAATTTTCAATGAATCTATGCTAATTCAATATAGATTATTTGATCTAATACAACCTATACATCAATTACATACAATTCTCGCATCATTCAATAGCCCATACAAAGAACACTAGAATTCATAAACATTAGGTCAAAATCACTTAACCCATAAAGTATTCAAAACAAGGGTTCATCAATTACATGGGTTCATAGGTTAATTGAGTTAAATCATATAATTGACAACATTCAATCAATATGCAATGCTTTAAAGCCTTTAATGTAAGAACCCATGGATAGATCATAGTATTGGACAAGTTCATCTTCGAAAACATTAGACATCTTTATAAAAGTTGGTCTCCTTGATGAATAGAGTTTCAAGAATAAAAAATCATACCTCACCGATGTTAGTGAACCAATTTGATGAAGAATCACCACTCTTATCTCCAATCCAATCCCTTCCTTGATTTTTTGCTCCAATGGAGTTGTAGAGATTTTCTAAGGGAATTTGTGTTTTGATTTTGAAGAATGAATTCTTCTCAGTGTTAAAGGCTTATAAACATGTTTAGATACCCAAAAGACCCATTAGGAATCACCGTTTCTCTTATTTGTATGTGGCGTGATCTTACCAATTTACCCCTTGAAATTAACAGTAAGTTACGCACAAAGACTGCCTCACCGATGGATAGCCACCGACGGACAGTCTCCCAACCAAGGGACCGTTATGGTGGTCTGTTTTTTGGGACTGATGCTGGTCCTTGGCTTGGACTTCTCCCACACCTGAGTGTCAACCCACTACACCCATTGATGGGTAGTCTACTGGCCCATGAGCCGTCTACTGCCTCCGTTGTTTTGGGTTGTCTTCGTAAGCTTTGCTTCAAGGAAAGGTCCTTCCTCAGTCACCCTTGGTTGGTCTTCAGGGAATTTTTCCCGGACGTTTCCAACCCTAATAGGTTCGTACGCAATATTAGGACCTTCTATATGAATTTAATCCAAAACAAACACGTAAAACTCAACAAAACATACATAGACACAGAAGGTCAGTTCAATGCAATCCTTTCGAACATTCTTGGATGTTTAGCCTCCAAACTTCACGAAACATGACATACTTGTTATAAACACTATAATAACTTACATAATGACCTCATTAACTCATAAACCACGCATATAAGCACATAGACACATATTAGTCACATACACTTAGTCGTCAAACGTCTTAGTCGTCGCTTGACGTTCATTCACTTCCAAATCACGTAAAACTCTATACACTACACCTCTCAATACCACATATACCATTTTAGTAGCTCACACCATCATGACAACCATGTTAGGCTCTAGATTCATTTATGTTATTTTCTAGGCATTAAATTTAACCATATATATATATATATAATATATATATATAATATATATATATAATATAATTATTATTTAAATATGAATCCTATTAAAAAGTTTTGGACTTCATACAATACTCCCAAACCTTCCCAAGACCTAAGGACGTTCACTAGTTAAATTTTGCTAGTTTTAGGATGTCATGGTTGTTTCCTATTATTTTTGGTTATAACACTTCGTAGATAAGTTTCTTACACTTTTATAAGTCTAGAATCATCATTAGTCATTTTGTTAAAACCTAGTCTAGGTCATAGAATTTCTGGGGTGTTTCAATACTCCCCTTAGGAATATTCGTCCCCGAATGACACCTTTAGACCTTTGTAGGAAGAAGACACCCAAGATTAGCAGCCTAACGACAACAATATATAACAAATGAGTAACATCCAATTTAGGAAATTCTCCTCTCCATTCAACATATAATCATTGCATCAACACATAGGACTTTAATCCACAACATATAAGTTACATCAGCTCAACAATTCATATCACATAAGGATGAAATACCTTTTCAATTTCAATATGAGCTCGTTTTGAACTTCAAGACTTTTACATGATCATTTTTTATCGGAAAGACATCAAGCATGCTCAATACAATTTTCATGAATTCATATAGCACAACATGTACTTAAGTGAAAGATAACCATAAAACATATTTCAGGAAAACTCAACTTAGGAATGAATTTCTACTACAATATGAACATATTAGAAAAACATTATAAGTCCAATATTATTCGTCGTAATCATATAAGAAATTAATAACGTGATCCTTCACTAGGAACTAGAGGGAAAAGGTGAGGATAGCGGGACTTCATGTCGGCCTCGACCTCCTATGCAGCTCCCTTAACAAGGTGTTTCCTCCATAGAACTTTTACGGAGACGGCCTGCTTATTCCTCAGTTTCATAATTTGACAATCTAGGATCTCAACCAGGACCTCTTCATAAGAAAGGTCCTCTTTTAACCCTTAACCTTCTATAGGAAGAATAGAAATTAGGTCCCCTATACACTTTTTGAGCATGGAAACATAGAATACCGGGTGAATCATGGCAAACTCATTGGTAAATTTCAACTTATAGGCCACAATCCTTATTATTTACAGAATTTCATACGACCCCACATACCGGGGACTGTGGTGACCCTTCTTTACGAACCTCATCACCACTTTCATGGGTAAAATTTTTAAATAGACCCAATCTCCCACTTCAAATTCAAGATCCCTCTTTTTATTGTCGACATACAATTTTTGCCGACTCTGAGCTATTTTTAACCTATCCCTTATACCACGAATCTTCATGAGGGTTTCATAAACCAAATCCATACCAGGTAGAGAAAAATCATCTACCTCATACACCCTAACCGAGAAACTACACCTCGTGTCATAAAATGCCTTGAATGATGCCATAGAGATAGTCGAATAGTAGCTATTGTCGTAGGATAATTCTATCAACGATTGGTGGTCATCCCAATGAACTTTAAAGATGATGACACATGCCCTCAACATATCTTCAATATTTTGAATAATGTGTTCCACTTGACTATCTGTCTTGGGATTAAAAGTGGTACTGAGCTTCACCTTCGTACCAATCCCTATTAGGAAAACTATCCAGAAATCGGAGGTAAATTGAGTGCCTTATCCCAAATGATGGATAAAGGGGCTCTATGTAACTTAACTATTAATTTTTAAGGTATAATTTGGCGTAATATTCTACCGAATAAGTGACTTTGACAACAAGAGAATGTGCCAACAAGTTCAATCTATCAACAATGACCCATATCTTGTCATGTTGCCTTCGAGTACGTGGCAAACCAACTATGAAGTCTATTTTAATATCCTCAGACTTCCATATGGTAATATCAATATTTATAGCTAAGCCACCCCACCTTTGGTGCTTTGCTTTTCCATGATAACCATTTAGACACTCAACAACAAAATCTTCTATGTCCCTTTTCATACCATTCAACCAACAAGTTTCTCGTAAGTTGCGGTACATCTTTGTGGCTCCCGGGTGAATTGAATTTAGGGATCCATAAGCTTCTTCTATGATCAATTCCCTCAATTCATCCACATACGGTACACTCAATCTTCTTTGGTGCCTAATAATCCCATATTCTCCTTGATAGAATTACTCATTAGATTTTCTAAGGGCCCTTTACTTCAACTCCCTTAATAGAGGATCAAGGTGTTGATTTTATTTCACCCCAACCACTAATGACGACTCGGAGTTATGGAGAAACACAAAACCACACTTTGAAGATTCTTCTAGTCGGTCACCCAAACAAGACAACCTATAAACATCTTTTACTCACTCTTTGTTATCATCAACCACATAAGTCACACCACCCATCGACATCTACTCAAGGCATCCACTACCACATTGGCTTTTCCGGGATGGTAAAGTACACTCATGTCATTTAGGTAACACACATAATAAACTCTTTTGACCGGTGAATACATTAATATGTACCCCTTATGCATAATGTATCAAAAATTTAAATGCAAAAATAACTGCCGCAAGTTCAAGGTAATGAGTTGGATAATTCTTCTCATGAGGCTTGACTTGACTAGAGGCATACACTATTACCTTGCCATATTGCATAATTACACACCCTAGACCCTCTAGGGAGCCATCAAAACAAACCACAAATCCATCGGTACCCTCATGTAATGTTAATACCGGAGCGGAGGTTAGTCTATCTTTCAATAACTAGAACATATTTTTCACATGGTTCCGACCATTCGTACTTTGATTTCTTTTGCTTCAAAGTCGTTAATGGAGATGTGATTGACAAAAATCTCTCAACAAATCTCTTATTGTAACAGGACAACCCTAGAAAACTTTTGATGTCGGTTGGATTCAAATGTCTTGGCCAATTCTTTAAAACATACATCTTCCTCTATCAACCTCTACCCCCTCACTAGAAACAATGTGTCCAAGAAACGCTACCGACCTCAACCAAAATTCACATATACTAAATTTAGTGAAAAGTTTATTATCCTTGAGAATTTGAAGAATCATCCTCAAATGACTCATATGATCATCCTCACTCCTCTAGTATATCAAAATATTATTAATAAAGACAATCACAAACAAATCAAGATACTTTCTAAAAAATTGATTCATAAGGTCCATGAAAGTTATGGTGACGTTAGTTAGACCAAATGAGATAACTAGGAATTCAAAGTGACTATATCTTGTTCAGAATTCTATTTTAGGATTACCAAACTCCCTTGCCCTAAGAAAGTGTTAACCCAACGTCAAATCAATATATTAAAATTAACACGCTCATTGGAGTTGATCAAATATGTCATCAATCCTAGCGAGCTGGCACTTATTCTTTATGGTGACTTTCATTAATTGATGATAGTCGATGCACATTTTCAATGACCCATACTTCTTCTTTACAAATAACATCGGAGCACCCCATAAAGATGTTCCATGTTGAATAAATCCCTTATCTTACAAATCTTTTAATTGAGCCTTTAGCTTTTTCAAGTCAGTCGAGGCCATCCAATAATGAGGGATTGTAATAGGTTGTGTATCCGATAATAAATCTATGTCGAAGTTAATCTCCCATTCGGGAGGAATTCCGGGAAGGTCATCGGGAAATACATCAAGTAATTCCATCACTATGGTTACCGACTCTATTGGATGGACCTCGAATTAAATATCCGTACTTATTATTATGTAGTAGACACAACCCTTTTCAATCAATTTGCATGCTTTTAGAAACGAAATGATCTTTCCCCTAGGATTTGAGTTTCCTCCATTCCACTCAAAAATGGGTTCATTTGAAAATTGAAATTTGACTACCCTTGTACAACAATTAATAGGGGCAAAGCAAGCATGCAACCAATCCATTCCAAATAAGTCATAAAAATCTAGCTTATTTCTATCAAGTAAACTAATGTAACTATACTGTGCAAGGAAAGAGGACAACTTTTAAAGACACTTATAGCCACCACGAAATCACCCACTTGGAATAAACCATAAAAGATTCGTCTAATACATCGGCTAGAATTTTACATTTCATGGCTACAAGAGGGGTCAAAAATTATAATGTAGCTCTGGGATAAAGCAAACCATATACATGAAAGGAATAATTCTAACATAATACTAACTATTTCTGGTGAGCTCTCTTCATCACCTTGGAATTGGAGAGCATAAAAGTGATTATTATTAGGAGGATCCAGATTCGGGGCACTTCTTTAAGTGTGAGAATTTTCCCTTTCTTGAGCTTTTATCATAGGCAATCTCTCTTCATGTAACCATTCTTTACACAACTATAGCGATTACCCTTGCCAACTAGGAATTTACCAACATGTTTTCTATCACATATTGAACAACGAGGATTTTCAATATAAGAACCACCACCTTTTCCCTTTTTGGGCTTAGGAGTAGATACCTTACTTTTGTTGATGTTTGGATCATTAGTAGGTCCTTGGTTTAAAAAACTCCTTTTAAACCTTTGTTTGTACTGCACCTAAAATTTCATCTAGTAAGAATCGCCATCTTCGGTTCTTTCCTTTTTCAACTCTCTATCAAATTGTTTAAGCTTTTGCTCCTCAATTTGTTTGTCATTAACTATGAGATGAGAGATGTCCATGCTAATAATCAACATAGCTGATCTACACTAATTTACCACCAGATCGGATATCCGCATGACAAGTTTGTTCATCTTAGCAATAGAATCTGCAACCATAGTAGGAGCATGTTTTGATAGTTTAATGAACTTTAGACTATACTCCTTAATGCTCATACCCTTTGACGAAGGTTGATGAATTCTTGCATTTTATATCCCTTATTCCAAGGGAAAGAACCTATCAAAGAAATTGGTCTTAAAAGATCTTCAACTAAAATCCAACCTTGTATAATCGGAGTCTCACCTTTCCATTGGTCATACTATACTGGACCCACTTCTTTGAGATGGTACGTGACTAGTACCTCCTTTTCTTTAAAGGAAACACCCATAGCATCAAGAAATTTTCACACTCATCGATGGACCCTTGTTGGTTATCCTCCCCCTTAGAACCATAGAGTGTAAGAGGATTCATCATTATGAAATACCTAATCCTTGAAGTTGTGGTGGTAGCATCGGGGTTCACTTGCAACCTTGCATCCCTATAAACCTGGGTTGCCAACACTTTAGTAAAGCTCGACTATATCAAATCATTACACATATCCCCTTCTTCAAAAGGAACTTGAGGGTTTTGAGGAGCTTGAGTGGGAACCGCCTCATAAAATTCTCCTCTTCGGATCTTTGAGCGGTTTTCCTTTTTTATTCATTGCCTATAATCACAATACAGAGATTAGAAGAAAAGGACTAAATAAAGCTAAGGATTTTAGGCACGACTGAGGAATAAAAAGAGAGTGAAAGTTTCTAAGCATCACATAGTCTCTTATTCATAAGTGTGACCCTCTTCACAATTAGTGAGATATCAACCCTAATATTACCCAACTCATGCTTTAATACCAAATTTGTTACGACCCAACGTAACTCTTAGGCGTAACCGACACCTTTCTCCTCTAAAAAGACTTATACAAGCCCTTAGCATTCATCATAGCACATCAAAAGTAAATAAAATGCGAGAAAAATAAAACTTTTATATATAGCAAAGTATATATAGACATCTCGCATATCTTATATGGGGTTTACATAGACCCTTCACTTATAAAGCTTACATAGGCTTTTCACTTAACATTTTACAAAAATATAGTCTAATAGTTTTTTTCACATTAGAAGTATGAATATTGAATCATAATAGTTTAGGCATAGCCCTTAGTCTATTATAATATACCGATATGGGATACAATAAAGTGTCAATATGAGAAAGGAATAATTGTCACAAAAAATAAACATATAAGGCTTGATGGGTGGCTCTATCATCTAAACTCATGAGTGCTCACCAATTGACTTAGGAATGATCCATGTCTTCTTCTCCAATAGCCAAAAATCTCCTTAATGGCCTGAACCTAAAATGTTTGGGAATAATGGAGAAAATTTGGGTTAGTACAAACCACATGTACTAAGTAAGGTGCCTATCCCTAAAAATCATTAATGCATGAGAAAAATCACAATTTATTCAATTCCATACATATTATCAAAGAACTCAATATACACATATATTGAATATCATAAGTCAACCCAACATATAAGAAACTCATGCAACACTTTTGCAAAGCCAAGAATAAAACCCCATAAAACTGTCCAAATCTAAGTATCACATTAAGCAAGCCATTTCATACTTACAACATATTCTCATATTTTCATAACATTCCTTAGACTTCTATACTAATCATATCTTATCAACATAATCATAATCATAACAATAATTATAAGAGAACAGTACTAGAACCATCCCTTATGATTCCACATGTGCATTATGTAAGAGAAATCTCATACCCTTCCTCACACTATGTGTTACCCTTTAAGAAAACCTTAATAAGAGTTCACATATTAATAGGGAGGTAAGTACAATAATTGACATGAGACCATGTTAGTTACAGGGAATCCGGTTTTCCACTACCACACTGATAAGAGAGGGTCAACACTTGCCTAAGGTGTAACCATTCATAGTTATCTATCTAGGTGGATCCACATAGCTAGTGTCCCCTGTGTCCATATAGTTAAGCGTCAAATAAATTGTTGTTAAAAACCTTGATCTTCTAGACATGGAGGTTTTCATCTTATGATACAACACATAACTAGGGAATCAAGAATTACTAACGTGAGGAAACCCATGTGGGAGGCCGGACTTACTAAACGTGAGACCTCCATCTCATTTCCATAACCTTTTTGTTCTGAGCATTTATACAGTTTAGTAATCATCATATTCATCATACAAGATCACAATAGTGTCTTCTAGACCTCTATTGAACATTTTATCATAATAGCTCATAGGAATTGATAAGTGAGAACTATACTTCTACTTTATATGACATATACAACTAAAAATTTAAGTTAACACTTAATCGTAATCATAAGAAACCACTTTTAATCATATAATAATTTTATCATGACAAGAATACATAGTTCAAGTTTAATTCAATATCTTAGGGTTAAGGATGAGAAATACCTAGAATCACATCACAACCACACCATATATATATAAGAATTACTATCTAAGTAATTCATAATTCATAATTGAATCACAGAAAAACCAATCAACATACCTTCGTGCCACTTCCAATAACCTTCAAACTTCCTTTACCAAGAATAGATAACAAATTACATAAACAAGGTAAATACAAAAAGCAATTACATAATTAAGAATAATGTATTCAATCTATATGTTCATGATCTTCACAATTCATCATGTCCAATCAAAGTTTTTGTGAAATTGGCGGAAAGACTTGGTTCTATTGAAATCTCATAGTGAATCATACATTAACCATAAATATATAATTAAACAACATTAATTCATTATAATTCATCACAATTGATTCATAATTTCATTTTTTCGAAAAAGACCCAAGTGAGAGGAAAAACCTAGTTTTGTGATATTTTGAAATCATTTTTTGGAATTACCACAACATTGAGTAGAAACTTGAATAATTTTGTGTTCTTCTTAAAACTTCAAAGCTTCTTCAATGGAGGATGAGTAGAGAGAGAAAGTATAGGGACGACAAAGCTTTTGAGATTAGTTATTGGATTTTGATTTTAGTGAGTAATTGTGAGGCAAAATTCAATGGATCATTATATAACCCTCCCATAAAGTACCCAAAATACCCCTCACTCAAATTCACAATTTAATGAAGTCAAATTCGAATTCAAATATAAGATTTTTCAACGGGAAACATGTCCACGCCGCGAAGCTGCTCCTGCAAAATTTCCACAAATTAATATTTAACAAGAACAGACTGCAACGTGTCTGCGTCGTAGACCGAGATTTTGGCTTTGGGTATGCCAAGTCAGCGACGCAGATGGGCTCCCTCCATGCACAAAAGCAGTTGCCTTTTGGCTGCTTGCTTGGTCCAAAGTGGCGTCCCTTCTTGGACCCCTCGGGCGATTTTTGGGTTGTCGATCCTTGAAGTTTTAAGTCTATATACATGATTTTACCTATTTAAATCCTTTTTAAAAGTTTAAACTTCATACAACACATCCCAACCTTCCCAATACCTAAGGACGTTCACTAGTTCAATTTCGCTAGTTTCCGGACGTCATAGTCGTATCTTAGTGTTTTGGTTCTAACACATCCTATACAAGTTTGTTACACTTATAAAGGTATAATATGATCATTAGTCAGTTTTGAAAGCCCTAATCTAGGTCATCGAATTAATGGGGTTTGTCACAAGGATTTTCTGGAAGTCTTTCCCAATGACTTACCTGTAATTCCTCCCAAATGGGAAATCTATTTCGAAATAGATTTATGTCATATCCTCACCCATATCAATTCCTCGTGATTGGATGGCCCCATCTGAGTTTAAAGAATTAAGATAAGGGTTTTATTGAACAAACACTATTTCCATAGGGTGCCATGTTTGGTCTGTGAAAAAAAAGTATGGGTACATAAGGATGTGTATTGACTATCGCCAATGGAAAAAGGAACTATAACGAATAATAATGATTTTCCGAAGATTGATGACTTGTTCGATAAATTGCAAGTGGCTAGTCACTTTTAAGAGATAGAGCTTCGTTCGAGCTACCATCAACTAACAGTAATAGAGGTTGTTATTTAAGATGGATTTTGAACTAGGTACGGTCTCTATTAGCTTTTAGTGATGTCTTTTTTTCTAAATAATGCCCTTACAGAATTTATGGACGTTATGAATAGAGTCTTCAATAAATATCTAGAAATTTTCATTGTTTTTACAAATGAGAACTTTATATATTCTAGAAATGAGGATGATCACATGGACCATTGGAGGATTGTATTGCAAATTCTCATGGAAACCAATTGTTGTAAAAATTTTGTATGTGCAAGTTTTTGTTGAATTAGGTGGTGTTAGAATGTCACATAGTGCTAATCAATAGATATATATATTTATCCAAGAAGATGGACTCATTAAAAAATAGGTCTAGACCTGTATCATAAACCAATATTTTAAGAGTTTGGGTTTTAGCTAGATATAGAGGAGTTGAAGGATTCTCCTCTATTGGTTTTCCTTTGACAGCCTTAACCCAAAATAAAGCTATGTTTTAGTAGATAGAAGCTTGTGAGAAAGGCTTCCGAGAATTGACGATAAATCTTACCTCTGCTCTAGTGTTGACCATATCGGACGAAAATGAAGGGTTTGTAGTTTATTATGACGCTTCTATAGTAGGTTTGGGTTGAGTCCTAATTAAATGAGATAAGGTGAGAGCCTATTCATCAAGGATACTCAACCTACATGAACAGAATTATTCAAAACATGATTGTGAATTAGAGCAAGTACTGTTTGTTTTGAAAATATGGAGGCATTACATTTATAAGTTGTATGTAGATGTTCTCATCCATCAAAAAAGTCTCCAATATGTGTTTATTCACAAAGATTTGTATCCTTGAAAAAAAGGTGGTTACAGGTATTGAAAGACACTTATATGAGTTTCCTTTACTATCCCGGCAAAGTGAATGTGGTTGCGGATGTCTTGAGACGTATGTCCATGTGCGTTGTGTCCCAAGAAGAAGATGTGAGGAAGAAGTTAGTCGGTGATGTGCATAGGTTGGTCCGGTAGAGAGCTCAACTTATAGATTTTCCAAAGGGTGGTTTCAAGGTCCAACCTAGCTTGGAATGCTCCTGAATGGTTGATGTGATGTGTAAGAAACACCTCGATCACATCTTCATAGTGTTTAAACAATCCATGCTTAAGAAATCGATTGAGGAAATCTCCCAAGCAGGTGGGGTACTAACATATTATGGTATGTTTTTTATTACGGGTGTGGATGACCTAAGAAGAAATTTTTTGGAAGAGTCCCATGGTTCGCAATATTATATATATATTGGGACCCACCAAGATGTATAGTTACTTGCGAGAGATCTATTTGTAACAACCGTAAAAATTAATAGGATAAATACCTAAGGTGTCAAGAATGCTTGCGATTAGATCAAGGTTGACACGGATTGATACACGTAAAACGAGACCTCAGAACCCTTACTACGACCAATTCAACTAACTTGGGGAGTTAGTTTAGCATTGTAACGTTTGAACCAACCATGTGAGGCTCTCGAAAACAAAAATTTAATAGAAAGAGTCTTTACCGGAATTAAAAAAGAAATTATATGTTTTGAGGGTCCAGGGGTAAAATGGTCTTTTCCAGGCCAAGGGTAATATTGTAATTATCCTGAGGAATTTATAAATTAATTAATTAAAAGATCAATTTGGGTTGGGGCGACCCGAAGTGACCCATTTTAACAAATAAGGTGCCACTCGGGTTCAAGCACCACTATAATATACGAATTGATGATTTAATCATCAATTAAAATCTGATTCATTAAGGGTAAAATGGTCCTTTCACGCATTAGTTGAAATATATTAAATTTGTATTAATTTAATTAAATCCTATTTTGACTAAGTCATGAATTAAGACTCCTGAAAATATGGTAACACTCTCCATATCACGTTTATCACCTCTCGACATTCATAAAAGGAAAGAAAAAACTCTCTTGTTCGCTCTGCCAATTAACGTGAAGAAATAGAAACTTTTAAAAAAATTCTTCACACTTGAAGATCTCACTAAAAAGTCTACGAAAGCAAGTTGATCAAAAACGTTAAGTCAAGGGAGGTTTCCGTCGAGTAGGTGGTGGAACCTTAGGTGAATTAAGCGTTGTTTTGGAGACAAGTTTGGGCAGCAACTTTAAGCTTGAACAACTTCAAAAGGTAGTGGTTTATTATCTCTTGGTCTCTTTCCCAAGAGGCCCCTTACGATTCAAACTGTTCACTTCGAATCTAAGGTTGTTCCCCTTTGTATGTCCTTGTCCCTAGCTCCTAAACGAATTCGTAGGATGGGTATGTTTTGCTTTTAGATTTTGGCATGAATAATGTGTTTATATTCAATGTTAGTATGTTTATGTGAGGGAAATTATGAATATGATATTCAAAGTGTGATAGAAAAAGGTGTCTGTGTGTATGCACGTTGGTAGTGCGCTTGGCCCCAATTTTTGGGATCGTTTAAGACATGTATTTCTTGAGTATATTATGTGTGAAATCTGTATAAAATGTGATGCTCATTGCAAGGAAATATGGTTGGTTGAACAACAATCTTTTAGCAAATAAACTTATGAAAGATGTGAATAAAGATGAGTTGAAGAATGACAAAAAATTTCCAGATTTGTGCACTCTACAATGAGGCTAAAATCTGGGTTTTAAAAGAGAAAATAAAATAAGTTACGTCAATTGGAATTGAACCCAAGACCTCACATGTTATGAAGGCTGAAAAAGAAAGAAAAAAATGTGAAGAGGCTAAGGGGAATCGAACCTCTTAGCTACTGGTTTCACGAGACAATGGAAAGGAAAATGGGGCTGGGGGGATTCGAACCTAGCTAAGTAGAATTTGCCACAAAGAAAAAGAAATGGGGCTGGGGGGAATCGAACTCATGAACAGGGGTAAGAAGGAGAAGAAAAAAAAATCAAACAAATAAGTGGGAGGCCTGGGATTCAGAACCACGACCTCTAGGCAGGGAGTGAAGGAGAGATAGTTAATGAAAAGGGAATGGGAGGCATGGGAATCGAACCCATGACCTCAAGGCTGAAAAGAAGAGGCAAAATTAACAAAGAAATAAATAAAGAGACAGTGGGGATTTGACCCCACGACCTCACTGCCACTGATTTAATTTAATTAAAATAAAGTTATAGAGGCTATGGAGGTTCTAACCCACAACCTCCCTATGCAAGCGAAATTAATGCAAAAATACAAGAGGTTGTAGGGGTTTGATCCAACAACCTCTTGGTTTAGGCGAGAATGGACAACATGAGTCTAATGAAAATTAAAAAGAGGTTTTGGGGGTTCAAACCCACAACCTTTTGGCCAATCTAAGAGAAAAAATTAAGTATACAATTAATCCTTCGATGTTAATGTTGAGTTCTAATGGTGTGAATATTAGAAATAAAATCAATGAAAAATATGAATGATATCCAAGTGACTCAAACTTGGATTTCCTTGCCCAATATTGCGTATTGATATATAAGTCATACATTAATAAAATATTTAAGATTAATGCCACCTACATAGATCAAAATATATATCTTGGAATACATACAAGATACATAAGTATTGTACTACATAATCTTAGGAAAGTAAAAATCACTTAACGAACAATGAATGAAGCCCCATGGCTTCTATGTATAGACATATAAGTCTAACATACGTTCAAAAGAAAGTGAACCTTATATGCATGTAATGAAATGATGAACCCTAGGAGTGTTAAGTATGAGTGTAAGAAACACTATGTGGCCAAGTGCATAGGCATATGATAAGATGAGCTATGAAATGGTGAAATGAATATTCACGTAATAAGAGGTGAGGAACTATGAAAAGTAAAGGTGATAATGATTAAGAATGTGGTGACAACATTACATGAGGCTAATGTAAATGATGAGAGCAGTCTCAAATGAGCCTAATTAAATGTCACCAATACTTACTCACCAATGAGAGTGTAAATAATGAACAGACCAATCTCAATGAACACTTTAAAGAAAGTATTGATCTTAACACACTTAACACTAATGATGAGATGAGAAATCATCTAATGAGATTTAATGTCTTTATACTAGAAGCCAGCTTCCATGACGTATGAGATGAATGTAATGAAACTTTATATAGAGCACCGATAGGCTAGATATGATCGGTTATGCCTTCTTTCGGGAAGGGTGGAGGTTTACGTAACTCTCATGAGATGAGACTGTCCGACATGTCGCGTATGCGTCTCCTTATAGCTCCTGATCTTCGAACCTACTGCCAATATAGGGATCAAGTGGGGTTAAATTCCCATGTACGCTAGCATGTTATGGGTCACTTTGGCCGGTGATTTAAACTCTTTTTGGTGTGGGGGAGACACTGGATTTCATGATGCTTACATGATCTATGTCGGTTAAAGTTAAAGATCTCAATGAAAGAATGGCACTAGCCTCAGATAAAGTACATAATAAAATGAATAATACCAAAGGTTTTAGGATAGGATAATCAATAGGTGAGCTAGACTCAGGTAATGACATTAGGTTATTCCTTATCATTGCATAGACAAACTTGATGAAAGTCTTAAACTATACCCTAGGTATAACAGGTGTTCACACTGGCCTATGAATGAAATGAAATGAAGTCAGTATAAATGAATGAAGCAGACTCTGTGTTCTTTAATGAAGACTGCCTAGTTGAGGTCCTATATGTTGAGCCCTCATTTTGAAAATTCTTAATGTCTATTCCATGATTCCAATGTATCATGGCCTATGAATGAATGATATGAAAGAAGTTATGTGTTATATGTTATGGGCTATGGTATGTACTATATGAAGATGTTACATGCTGTGTGCAATGTGATATTTATGTTGATGCATGTTACTCTCATGGCATGACCTTCCTAATCCAATTTGGAAAGTTTACTAACTTTCCTAATCACGATTTGGCAAGTCTACTAACTTGACCGCCAAAAATCAGGTCGTTAGGAAAGATATATCATTTATCATGCATGTCCTTGTTGTGTGCTTGCATATACCCATACTTAGTATAAGTGTGTACTAACCATATACATCAATAATATTTTAGGTGTAGACACAAGTTGGCGATAGAGCTAGAGGATCATTGTTGCAGCTATCCGGACGTCAAAATTCATCCGGAGTTTGGTAGGTCCTCATGCTTTAGAGGATGCTACTGTTTTACATTTCATCTTAGTTTTAGAGTTGAGCTAGTAGAGCATGTTCCACTAGCGTTTCTTTTCTTTATATTCAAACTTTGCATTGGTGCCATTTGTGCAATTACACAATTAATACTTATTGAACTATTTCTCTCAATTGTTTATCTCTTAATGCGAGATGGGTGATGATGAATGATTGTAAAATGTGAAGAATGTTTAGCAAGTATTTTAAAGAACAAATCTTTTTTAATTTTCCGATAAAATTAACCTAGGTGAAGTAAGAATAAGGCATGTAGACTTGTATGCGGCCTCTGAGAAGTTAACGTCGCCGGTCTCGTATGAGGCTTACACTCCCATCGTGACAAAGTTGTTATCAGACCCATTGGTTAAATTCTGAGGATAATGAGTTCACATCAACCACATTGAGTAATTTCTAAGTCATGGTAGTGAAATGCACCACTATCTTGAATTAGAGACAATATAATGCGTCAAAAAATTCCCCTTCTTCTGATCTTATCGTGCTTTTCCTAATGTGTGAGTTATTGGTGTTATGAATGTGTCTAACATCAATCGTTGTTGTTTTCACAAAATAAACACTAGAAAGGCTATTGATTAGAGGAGAGGGAAAGCAGTTGTGGGGGATAATCAAGATCCACCCCAGGATCCAGCTAAAGGAGTGGACATGTTGGTTAACCCAACTGGGTTGACTGATGCTTATGTGAGGCCATCTATAGCCTAGATGGCACAGTCCATCACTATGCAGGCTAAGGTCATGACTGCCCAAGTAAACGGGAAGGATGTTCAGAGGGAGAACCCACCGATTAGTAGCATAGATGACAAAATGCGAGATTTCACGATGATGAATCCTCCTATAATCACAGGGGCTAAGACATCAGAAAATCCTCAAGAGTTTGTATACGAGGTGCATAAGATCCTGGTGTCTATGGGGGCCACTGATATTGAGAAGGCCGAGCTGGCTTTTTACCCGCTCAAGGATGTTGCACAGACTTGGTGCAAGATGTGGCAAGATAGTCGTGTCTTAGGTGAAGTGTCAGTCACATGGGAGCTGTTCAAGACAGCATTTTGGAAAGATTCTTCACTAGAGAGATGAGGGAGGCCAAGGTTGAAGAGTTCATCAACCTTAAACAAGGCTTTATGCCAGCCAGAGAGTATCCCCTGAAGTTTTTTAAGCTATCAATGTATGTTATTGTCCCTAGTATTTATAGCAAGAACTAGGAGAATACTGAGCTTTGTTAAAATCATTCAGGTATGCTACTTCCCTGGTTTCTAAAAGCTGGGACGAGATGAGGAGGTTTCTCAAAAGAATGAATGGAGACCTGGAGGAGGAATGTCGATATGCGATGCTCCATAATAACATGGACCATTCTAGGTTGATTGTGCATGTCCGCCAGGTAGAGGACAGCTAGTGAAAGAGCGGTGTTCGTGATGTTAGGAGGCCTAGTCCTTAAAATAAGGAAGTTCCCAGTCATGTAGGCCACAGAAAAAACTTTGGCGTTCATGAGCAACCAAGGTTAAAAAAGAGGCAAGAGAGTTATGGGAATTCTAATTCTCAAAGGGGTGCTACACCTAGGGGAGGTAGACCTGAGCCCAAGATGGGAAATTGAGGTGAGATGCAGCGTCCTAAGAAGAATTATGCTAAGTGTGGCCAAGCTCATAGTGGAGAGTGCATACAGGGAACAAATAACTGCTTCAGTTGTGGTAAGAGTGGGCACATGGTAAGAGGCAGTCCACCGAACAGAGGTCAGGATGGAGGTAATGCTCAGCCTAGGCGTAAACAACAGGGTGCAGCAGCAGCCGAGCCTCCCAAGAGGAACAGATTCTATTCGCTGAAGGGCCGGGAGGAGCAGGAGAAGTTCGCTTATGTGGTCACAGGTATGTTACAAGTATTCTCAACTTCTGTTTATGCTTTACCTGATCTAGGGTCTACACTTTCCTTTGTTACTCCTCTGCTTGCCCTTACTTTTGAAATGCTACCTGAAGTTCTACATGATCCGATAGTGGTTAGTTCGCCTTTAGGAGAAAATGTAAGAACTGATAGGATATACAAGGATTGCCCAACAGTTGTAAGTGGTAAGACTATGTGTGGAAACTTGATTGAGTTACCCATGCATGATTTTGATATTACTCTGTGCATGGACTTGCTTCTGAACTGTAATGCTTGCTTGGACTGTCATAGTAAAATGGTGAGATTTCACTTCCCTGATGAAGAAGAGTTCGTTTGGAATAGCTACAATTCGACTCGTCCTAATCCCTTGATTTCAAATCTTAAGGCCATTAAAATGATGTCCAAGGGGTTATTATATAATCTTGTGAGCGTTAATGATTTAGATCATGACATCCCATCCATAGACTCAGTGCCTCTAGTGAATGATTTCCTAGATGTGTTCCCTGAAAATTTGCCTGGAGTCCCTCCCCTCCAAGTGATCGACTTTGGTATCGACTTAGAACCCAATACAAAACCAATCTCAATTCCTCGTTATAGAATGGCTCCAGCAGAACTGAAAGAGTTGAAGCTGCAGTTAAAGGATCTCATTGATAAGGGTTTCATTCAACCAAGCATATCTCCTTGGGGTGCTCCAGTGTTGTTTGTAAATAAGAAAGATAGGACCCTTAGAATGTGTATCGATTATCGGCAGCTCAACAAAGTCACTATCAAGAACGAGTAACCACTTTCCAGGATAGATGACTTATTGGACCAACTCCAAGGGTCTAGTTTCTTTTTAGAAATTGATCTTCGTTCAGTTAACCATCAACTTAGGGTTAGGGATGGAGATATCCCAAAGATGGATTTTCGTACAAGCTATGGTCACTATGAGTTTCTAGTCATGTCATTTTTCTCACAAATGTACCTGCTACATTCATGGATCTCATGAACAAGGTCTTTTGTGAATACCTTGACTCTTTCATCATAGGATTCATTGATGTCATTCTCATCTACTCTAAGACCAAGGAAGAGCATGAAAAATATTTGAGACTAACCTTGCAGGTACTTGGACAACATCTTTGTATGCCAAATTCAGCAAGTGTGAATTTTGGCTTAGATCAGTGACCTTCCTGGGTCATGTTGTGTCCGATCAGGGTGTGGAGGTGGACCCCAGAAAAAATAAGGTTGTGAAGAACTGGCCAAATACTATTACTTCCACTGACATTCGTAGCTTTTTGGGTTTGGCTGGTTACTATCGTAGGTTTGTGAAGGGATTTTCTTCCATTGCTGCCCCATTGACAGCTCTGACTAAGAAGTAAGCAAACTTTGAATGGACAGAGACTTGTGAGAAGAGTTTCCAGGAGCTCAAGGAGAGACTCACTTAATCCCTGGTTCTTACTCTACCTAAGTGTGGTGATAATTACACGGTTTATTGTGATTCATCTAGGGTTTGTTTTGGTTGTGCTCTCATGCAGGCTGGTAAGGTCATAGCCTATACTTCCAGACAACTCAAGGTTTATGTTAAGAATTATCCTACTCATGACCTGGATTTTGCATCTGTTGTTGTTCGCACTGAAGCGGTGGAGACATTATCTTTATCGAGTGCACGTGGATGTCTTCACAGACCAAGAGAGTCTCTAGTACGTGTTCACACAGAGGGAGTTGAATTTAAGTCAATAGAGATAGTTGGAGCTGTTGAAGGATTGTGATATGACTATGCACTACTATCTAGGTAAGGCTAATGTTGTATCTGATGCTTTGAAGAGGATGGGCATGAGAAGTACAACCGACGTTAAGGATTAAAAGAAGGAGCTGGTGAAAGAGGTACACAGATTGGCCATACTTGGTGTATGATTGGTTTACTCCACTAGTGGGGTTGGTTTAGATTATCCTAGTTCTGGATCATCAATGGTAGTTGAAGTAAAGCAGGGTCAGCATCTAGATCATGCGTTGATGAAGCTGAATGGCTCAGTACTGATGAAGATGAATGAGTTTTTCACTTTGGAAGATGATAGCATACTTAGGTATTAGGACAGGCTGTGTGTACCAGATGTTGATGATTTGCTAACAAGGATTATTGAAAAGGGCCATGGGTCCAAATATTCCATAATCCAAGGTTCCACCAAAATATATATCATGAACTTAAGTAGATTTATTGGTGGGATGATATGAAAAAGGACATTGCAGAATACTTAGCCAAGGGTCCTAATTGTCAGCAGGTTAAGGTAGAGCATCTTAAGCCTGGTGGTTTGACTTAGATTATTAAGGTTCCGACTTGGAAGTTGGAGGCCATTAATATGGACTTTGTGGTTAGTCTTCCGAAGACTAGAAGGTAACATTATTCCATATGGGTTATTCCGGTCAAATTGACTAAGTTTGCCCACATTATCCATGTGAAGTCTACTTACAGAGCGAGGATTATGTGAGACTCTACATTGATGAGATTGTTAGATGGCAAGGGATTCCTCTTTCTATCATTTCATATAGAGGAACTTAGTTTACTTCTCATTTTTGGAGATTTTTCCAGAAAAGCATGGGCACGCAGGTAAAGCTTACCACTGCTTTTCATCCTCAAACAGATGGACAGGCAGAGCACACCATTCAGACATTGGAGGACATGTTGAGAGCGTGTGTGATTGACTTCATAGGTAACCGGGATGACCATCTGACTTTGATAGAGTTCTCGTGTAATAATAATTATCACTCCTGAATTGGGATGGAATCCTTTTAGGCATTGTATGGTAGGAGGTTTAGATCACCAGTAGGGTGGTTCGAGGTTGGAGATTCATCCTTTTTGGGTCCAAATAATATTCATGAGGCCTTAAAGAAGGTCGGAGTAATTAGGGACAGGTTGGCTACTGCTTACAGTCAGCACAAGTCATATGTTGATAATAGAAAATGACTCTTAGAGTTTTATATTGGTGACCAGGTTTACATAAAAATATCACCTATAATAGGGGTGATAAGATTTGGTAAAAAGGGAAGTTGAGTCCGAGGTATGTTGGGCCATATGAAATCCTACATTGTGTGGGTGAGCTGGCTTATGAGTTAGCATTGCCTGCGGATCTAGCTTTTCTTCATCCAGTCTTTTATGTCTATATATTGAAGAAGTTCCTAGGTGATCCAACATCGATTCTACTTGTTGGAG